>JACBWV010000404.1:823006-835268 GCA_013435795.1 Chlamydomonas sp. ICE-L | reverse complement strand
TATGTAAAGAGACATCTACACACAAATTATTGGGGAACGCCAGCAAGAGGCAACCAAAAAGCACCAGGAGGGTATATTATGTAACATACGTAACTAGACAATCTAACAACACAAATGTGGTGGGACCCAGGCAAGAAAGGCCAAACAAAAAGCACCAGTCATGTGTAGCTATAGGTACATATTAAATGACATCGGAACACACAATGGGGTGGGAAGCCAGGCAAGAAAGGCAAACCAAAAGCACCATATATTGGTATCTAATAATTACATAGGTAAATATACAGCTAACACAACAATGTGTGGGAAACGCACGGCAAAAAGCAACCAAAAAGCACCATTAATGGGGATCTAGATGTAACGATTAAGAAGAAATCTAACACCAGATGTGGTGGGAACGCACAGGCAAGAAAGGCAACCAAAGCACCAGATATGGGTACTATATGTAACATAGGCAAGAGAAAGCTAAACACAAAATGTGGGGGGAACCACAGGCAAGAAAGGCAACCAAAAAGCACCAGATGGTTATCTATAGGTAACATATTAAATAACATCTAACACACAAATGTGGGGGGAAACGCACGAGGCAAGAAAGGCAACCAAAAAGCAAATATAGGTGTACGATAATATGTAACAGTGTAAAATACATCGAACACACAAAGGTGGTGGGAACCACAGGCAAGAAAGGCCCCAAAGCAGCCATATATGGGTAGCAGATGTACATATGTAAAATAGACATCGAAACACACAAATGTGGTTTGGGAAGCACAGCAAGAAAGCACCAAAAAGGCAACAGATATGTGTAGCGATAGGGGAACAGTGTAAATATACATCAAACACAAAATGTGTGGGACGCACAGGCAAGAAGGCAACCAAAAGGCACCATAAGATTTGTATCTAATATGTAACATATTAATATACCTCTAACACACCAATGTGGGGGGAACCACAGGCAAAAAAGGCACCCAAAAGCCCCTCTAGTGTAATCTAATGTAACATATGTAATATAATACATCTAACACACAAATTGTTGGGAACTCACAGGCAGACGTCAAACCAAAAAGGCACCATATATTTTATCATATGATGTAACATATGTTAATATACATCTAAACACACAAATGTGTGGGAACGCACAGGCAAGAAAGGCAACCAAAAAGCACCATATATGTGTATCTATATGTAACATATGTAAATATACATCTAAAACACCAAATGTGGGTGGGAACGCAACAGGCAAGAAGGCACCAAAAAGCACCATAAATGTGATATCTATATGTACGAGTAAATATACATCTAAACACACAAATGTGGTGGGAACGCACAGGCAAGAAAGGCAACCAAAAAGCACCATATATGTGTATCTATATGTAACATATGTAAATATACATCTAAACACACAAATGTGGTGGAACGCACAGCAAGAAAGGCAACCAAAACCCATATATGTGTAGCATCTGTAACATATGTATAATATAATCTAACCACACAAGGGGGTGGGAGAACGCACAGGCAAGAAAGGCAACCAAAAGCACGCTATGATGTGTAATCTATATGTAACTATGTAAATATAGCATCTAAACACACAAATGTGGTGGGAACGCACAGGCAAGAAAGGCAACCAAAAAGCACCATATATGTGTATCTATAGTAACATATGTTAAATATACAATCCTAACACACAAATGTTGTTGTAACGCACATGCAAGAAAGGCAACCAAAAAGCACCATATATGTGTATCTATATGTAACATATGTAAATATACATCTAAACACACAAATGTGGTGGGAACGCACAGGCAAGAAAGGCAACCAAAAAGCACCATATATGTGTATCTATATGTAACATATGTAAATATACATCTAAACACACAAATGTGGTGGGAACGCACAGGCAAGAAAGGCAACCAAAAAGCACCATATATGTGTATCTATATGTAACATATGTAAATATACATGCTAAACACCAAATGTGGTGGAACGACACAGCAAGAAAGGCCACCAAAAAGCACCATATATGTGTATCTTATATGTAACATATGTAAATATACATCTAAACCACAATGTGGTGGAAACCAACAGCAAGAAAGGCCAACCAAAAAGCACAATATAGGGTGTATCTAATATGTAACAGTGTATAACATCTAAACACACAAATGTGTGGAACGCACAGGCAAGAAAGGCAACCAAAAAGCACCATATATGTGTATCTATATGTAACATATGGAAAATATTACATCTAAACCACAAAGGTGGTGGAACGCACAGGCAAGAAAGGCAACCAAAAAGCACCATATATGTGTATCTATATGTAACATATGTAATATACATCTAAACACACAAATGTGGTGGGAACGCACAGGCAAGAAAGGCAACCAAAAAGCACCATATATGTGTATCTATATGTAACATATGTAAATATACATCTAAACACACAAATGTGGTGGGAACGCACAGGCCAAGAAAGGCAACCAAAAAGCACCATATATGTGTATCTATATGTAACATATGTAAATATACATCTAAACACACAAATGTGGTGGGAACGCACAGGCAAGAAAGGCAACCAAAAGCACCATCATATGTGTATCTATATGTAACATATGTAAATATACATCTAAACACACAAATGTGGTGGGAACGCACAGGCAAGAAGGCAACCAAAAAGCACCATATATGTGTATCTATATGTAACATATGTAAATATACATCTAAACACACAAATGTGGTGGGAACGCACAGGCAAGAAAGGCAACCAAAAAGCACCATATATGTGTATCTATATGTAACATATGTAAATATACATCTAAACACACAAATGTGGTGGGAACGCACAGGCAAGAAAGGCAACCAAAAGCACCATATATGTGTATCTATATGTAACATATGTAAATATACATCTAAACACACAAATTGTGGTGGGAACGCACAGGCCAAGAAAAAGGCAACCAAAACGGCACCATATATGTGGATCTATATGTAACATATGTAAATATACATCTGAACATACATATGTGGTGAGAACACGCAGGCAAAGGCAA
Source organism: Chlamydomonas sp. ICE-L (assembly GCA_013435795.1). Taxonomy (NCBI): domain Eukaryota; kingdom Viridiplantae; phylum Chlorophyta; class Chlorophyceae; order Chlamydomonadales; family Chlamydomonadaceae; genus Chlamydomonas; species Chlamydomonas sp. ICE-L. The sequence continues at coordinate 832,230 of JACBWV010000404.1, read as the reverse complement.
CCAAAAAGCACCAGATATGTGTATCGTATAAGGTAACATTGTAAATATACATCTAAACATACATATGTGGGGAAACACGCAGGCAAGAAAGGCAACCAAAAGCAACCATATATGTATCTATATGTAAACATATGTAAATATACATCTAAACAACACAAATGTGGTGTGAACGCACAGTCAAGCAAGGCAACCAAAAAGCACATATATGTGTAGCTTATTAACTATGGAAATATACAATCTTAAACACACAAATTGGTAGAAACACACGCAGGCAAGAAAGGCAACCAAAGCACCATATATGTGGTATCTATATGTAACATATGTAATATACATCTGAACATACATATGTGGTGAGAACACGCAGGAACAAGAAAGGCAAACCAAAAAGCACCATATATGTGTATCTATATGTAACATATGTAAATATACATCTGAAACATACATATGTGGTGAGAACAAACGCAGGGCAAAAAGGCACCAAAAAGCACATAGATTGTTATCTATATGTAACATATGTAAATATACATCTAAACACACAAATGTGATGGGAACGCACAGGCAAGAAAGGCAACCAAAAAGCACCATATATGTGTATCTATATGTAACATATGTAAATATACATCTAAACATACATATGTGGTGAGAACACGCAGGCAAGAAAGGCAACCAAAAGCACCATTTGTGTTATCTAATATGTAAACAGAGGTAAATATACATCTGAACATACATATGTGGTGAGAACACGCAGGCAAGAAAGGCAACCAAAAAGCACCATATATGTGTATCTATATGTAACATATGTAAATATACATCTGAACATACATATGTGGTGAGAACACGCAGGCAAGAATTGCAACCAAAATATAGGTACATATATCATACATCACACCCCTCCCACAAACACACTTGAACATATACACACGTACACACTGCCACAAATACACTTACATACACACACAAACGAACACACGTACAGGTCGCCGTCAAGTCGACACGTACAAGTCGCCTAGGAGTACAAGTCGCCTTGACTTGTCTGTCACACTTACAAACACACACAAACGAACACACGTACAGCCCCCTGATTCAATGTGCCCCCAAGCTAGACAGTCCAAACTCCTTAGGGCCCACACACTTATACCCCCCCCCCCCCCCCCCCCCCCCCCCCCCCCCAAACCACCACCACCACCACCACCACCACACACACACACACCACACACACACACACACAGGTCACCGGATGTTCCCCCAAGCGTGTCAGTCCAACAGGGTGACAGTATGCTGCTAGGCTCTAAGGAGTTAGCCCCCCACCACCCCACCACCACCCCCACAACATAACACAAACACGCACCCTCCCCTTCCACACACACACACACACACACCTACTCCCCCCACCCAAACCCCCACCCAAACCAACCCCACCCACACACAGGTCGCCGTATGTGCCTCCGAGCTTGTCGCCCAAGCAGTGTGACAGTATGCTGCTAGGCTGTAAGGAGTTAGCCCCCACCACCACCAACCCACCAACCCACCCCACGCACCCTCCCCTTCCACACGCACACACATATACCCCCCCACCCCCCCCACCCACACCCACAAAGGTCACGGGATGTGCCTCCGAGCTTGTCGCCCAAACAATGTGACAGTATGCTGCTAGGCTGTAAAGAGTTATTCGGCATGGAGGACCTGATGAGGACACATATCGTGGAGTTAGCCCCCCCCCCCCCCCCCCCCCCCCCACACACACACACACACACCACACACACACACCTTCCTCCCCCCCACACACACGCTCGCCCCCCCCTCCCCCCCCCCCCCCCCCCCCCCCTCACACCCACACCCTTCTACCCACAGGTCACCGGATGTGCCTCCGAGCTGGTCGCCCAGACAGGGTGACAGTCTGCTGCTAGGCTCTAAGGATTATGTTGGCATGGAGGACCTGATGAGGACACAGATCATGGAGGAGACATCGGAAGATTGCAAGCACTTTGAGCCTGATGACGAGTCGACCTCCAAAAATGCACGCATCCCTCAACACCGTAGGTGTCTGGTACTGTATGGCCGTGTGTGTCTGTGTGTGTCTGTTTGTCTGTGTGTATGTGTGTGTCTGTGTCTGTGTGTGTCTGTGTATGTGTGTATGTGTGTCTGTGTGTGTGTATGTGTGTATGTTTGTGTCTGTGTGTCTGTGTGTGTCTGTGTTTGTGTGTATGTGTGTGTCTGTTTGTGTCTGTGTGGCTGTTTGTGTCTGTGTGGCTGTTTGTGTCTGTGTGTATGTTTGTGTCTGTGTGTCTGTTTGTGTCTGTGTGTTTGTTTGTGTCTGTGTGTCTGTTTGTGTCTGTGTGTTTGTTTGTGTCTGTGTGTATGTTTGTGTCTGTGTGTATGTGTGTGTCTGTGTGTCTGTTTGTGTCTGTGTGTATGTTTGTCTGTTTGTGTCTGTGTGTCTGTTTGTGTCTGTGTGTCTGTTTGTGTCTGTGTGTCTGTTTGTGTCTGTGTGTCTGTTTGTGTCTGTGTGTATGTTTGTGTCTGTGTGTCTGTTTGTGTCTGTGTGTTTGTTTTTGTCTGTGTGTATGTTTGTGTCTGTGTGTATGTTTGTGTCTGTGTGTATGTTTGTGTCTGTGTGTATGTTTGTGTCTGTGTGTATGTTTGTATCTGTGTGTCTGTGTGTGTGTGGAGACATCGACTTTGTGGAGGAGACATCGGAAGATTGCAAGAACTTCGAGGCTGATGAGGAATCGACCTCCACAAATGGACGCATCTCCCAACACCGTAGGTGTCAGGCACTGTATGATTGTGTGTGTGTGTACGTGTGTGTACGTGATTGTGTGTTTGTGTGTGTGTACATGATCGTGTTAGTGTCAGTGTGTATGTTTGTGTGTACATGTGTCTGTATGTTCAAGTGTGTTTGTTTGTGTGTGTATGTGGCAGTGTGTATGTTTGTGTGTATGTGTGCAGATGTTCTATCAGGTTTGATTTTCGTTAGGAGCTCGTGGGCTCCTCCCAATTCTCAACCACTTTTCGAACATTCCCTGGCGGAATACCAACCGTTCACCAACCGATTTTCTAGAATTTCGACCATTTCGACCATTTTCTGAGTTACTGTTGCATAGGTCTGCCGCTAAGGGCCGACCTAAAGCTTGCTGAAGAGGCGAGGAGTCCCAGTGCTGAGGCACGAACTGTGTCATGTCGAATACAGGTCGGTGGTTTGATTCTCGTTAGGAGCACCTCCAGGCCCTTGGGCGGAGGACGCAGCGTTCTGAACAACCCTGGCGAGGACCCCATAGATTTGCAGTGCTGTCAGTCTTCCGGCAGCTTGCCGTCTGCGGGAAGAATAAACATGGGTAGTTCACAACTACACGTTATGCTTAAATTTCTACTTTTCTCGATCTCGGTCTGGGTCTCGGACCTCGGTCTACGTCTACGTCTCGGTCTCGACCTGCGTCTCGGTCTAGGACCTGGGTCTCGGTCTCGATCTCGGTCTCGGACCTGGGTCTCGACCTTGGTCTCGCACCTCGGTCTCGGTCTCGGACCTCGGTCTCGGTCCTAAGCCGCTGAGTCACGCGCAACGCCGGCTGGCGTTTCCCGAAGACCCTCCGAAACGCCGAACCCTTAAAGCTAAATGGCTCCTCCTCCTCCGCCGGCAGTACGCCTGCCGTACTGGGTTTGCTCCCTAATTGAGGGGCGGTAAACATGGGTAGTACAGAACTAAACGTTATGCTTAACTTTCTAATTTTCTTGCTTTTTTGCCTCATTGATTTACATCTGGAACCTTGTGGTTTTGAAAATGGTGGGGAGACACCCCCCAGACCACCCCACCCCACACACCTCACCCAATAATTAGGGCAAGGGAAGAGAAGGGAGTCTGCCTAGGGCGTTTTTGGTGGAGCCCCCCCTTCTGGGGGGCGGGAGCCCCCAGTGTTACCCATTTGTCCGTCCGACCATCCATCCAACTATCCATCCATCCATCCATCCATCCATCCATCCATCCATCCATCCATCCATCCATCCATCCATCCATCCATCCATCCATCCATCCATCTGACAGTGATAAAGCCCGACACGTCAGCCGACGGCCTCGTAACTAACTCGCTTCCGTTGCCACCTGTCGCTCCCTCGCGATCACTCTCCGCCATTTTCTAGCGTCGCAGGCGACGCTTTATCGAACTTGTCTTTTGACAGCTGAACCTATATATCTCTAAGTGCCTAATGATTGGCCTTTTGGGACAGACGGTTTTGACCCATGGACTACAGTCCAGTGAAAACAAAAAAAGGCTACAAAGTTGCTTAATCACATCACCTCAACATAGAAATACTTGGATTTGGGTATGCTCAGGGTTTGTGAACCAGATGAAGTAAAACCTTTTCTTTTTGTCACTATGGGGGTCCCTAATTCAGGACAGATTTTACACAAATGTGGGATGGAGCCAAACCAAGTTGATTTTTATTTGTTTGAAAATTGAAATAGGTAGGCCTGTTTTTTACGTCTTCCCTTACAAGTCATTGTCACAGCAGGTTGTGGAAGATACTGTGCAGGCAGTACGGGCTGTACAAAGCCAAAACTCACTGGCTTTGGGACAATTTAGGAGTCCCTAATTATGTTACAAGCTGCACAGCCGCAACTGCGTCGTTTTGTGTCTTCGTCTTTTAAGCACAAGGTACGGAATCACTTATCGAAAAAAACGAAATTTGAAATTTAAAATCCCACTTTCAAAAAATGTTCAAAAAACATTTTTTTGTTTCTTATCATCCACGTCTGGAGTTCGATTTTGATTTGGGAGTTTCCCAGGTATTGGCCGAAACGGCAGGTGGAATTGCTATTGCAGTTCTCTCAAAAGCTGAGGCTGAAGCGCAGCCTCCGACCTTGCGTTAGGGATTAGATAAGCCTTTCGTCCCGCGGAAACTTGATTAGCAATATCTCGCGCGACCTCGTATTTGACGCGATTGAATTTGTCCCAAAATATTTTGTTCATCTTGTGTACTGCCTGCCGGCCTGGGCAGCTGGCAGTACACAACTGCCCGGCCTGGGCTGCTCGCGTCAGAATGCCCATCGATACAAAAATAGCTGCGGGTCTACCTTAAACACTGGCAAGAAAGGCTATCTACTCAGAATACGATTCCGAGCATTTGGGGTGTGTACGGCTCTGTCCCACACTCTTGTCCCGATTCCGAGGATTTGGGGTGTGTACGGCTCTGTCCCACACTCTTGTCCCGAATCAGGGCATTTTGGGGTGTGTACGGCTCTGTCCCACACTCTTGCCCCGAATCAGGGTATTTGGGGTGTGTACGGCTCTGTCCCACACTCTTGTCCCGAATTAGGGCATTTGGGGTGTGTACGGCTCTGTCCCATACTCTTGTCCTGTATTAGGGCGTTTTGGGGATAAGGCACTTGGGGAGATATAAAGAAGAAGAAAAAATCAATATATTCATATATGTATATATATATATATATATATATATATATATATATATATATGAATATATTGATTTTTTCTTCTATGTATATATATATATGTATCTCTACGTATATGTACATATAAATAATAATAATATATATATATATATATATTATTATTATTTATATGTACATATACGTAGAGATACATATATATATATACATAGAAGAAAAAATCAATATATTCATATATATATATATATATATATATATATATACATATATGAATATATTGATTTTTGATATATTGATATATATATACATATATGAATATATTGATTTTTCACATATATATATATATATAATGTATAGTAATATATATGTAATAATAATAATATATATAATGTATATGTATATGTATATGTACATATAAATTAAAAACAAGCCTCTTGCATTGCAGATGTTCTATCAGAGCGTTTTCATATGACATCTGAACCTTTATATATATTAAAAACAAACATCTCGCTCTGCAGGTTTTCTATCAGAGCGTTTTCCTGTGGCATCTGAACCAACCCACATACAGTCATTCGAAAGGCGCTCAGACCGCCATCCAGACGCGCGCTCAGACCACCCTCCAGACGCGCGGTCTGGCTGGCGCTCTGGCCGACTCAGCCTGTCTCAGGGGGTAAGGAGGCAATCATCTACTGCTGAAAGCATACATTTGTCGCATAAACTGGTGACCATGCTTGAAGCCCAGGACCGGAGCTTGACGAGCGAGAAGAGCTATTTATCCTTTTCTCAAGATGATGATCAAGTTTCGTTTAAGAAGAAGCCCGGGCGATTTTCAAGTAGGTGTGGGTTGGGTGTGGGTTTTCAAGGATGTGTGGGTTGGGTGTGGGTTTTCAAGTATGTGTGGGTGTGGGTTATGAGTAGGTGTGGGTTGACTGGAGATTGGAGCTTGACAGTAAACAGGAGCTATATAGTATATTCTCAGGATGATGATCAAGTTTCGTTTAAGAAGAAGCCTGGGCGATTTTCAAGTAGGTGTGGGTGTAGGTGTGGGTTTTCAAGGAGGTGTGGGTTGGGTGTGGGTTTTCAAGTATGTGTGGGTGTGGTATTTGAGTAGGTGTGGGTTGACTGGAGATTGGAGCTTGACAGTAAACAGGAGCTATATAGTATATTCTCAAGATGATGATCAAGTTTCGTTTAAGAAGAAGCCTGGGCGATTTTCAAGTAGGTGTGGGTGTCGGTGTGGGTTTTCAAGGAGGTGTGGGTTGGGTGTGGGTTTCAAGTATGTGTGGGTGTGGGTTTTAAGTAGGTGTAGGTCGATTGGAGATTGGAGCTTGACAGTCAACAGGAGCTATTTGTCCTATTCTCAAGATGATGATCAGGTTTCGTTTAAGAAGCCTGGGCGATTTTCAAGTTGGTGTGGGACTGTGGGTTTGGGTTGTGGATTTTCAAGCAGGTGTGGGTTAATTTTGAGATTTGGGAGAACGGAGCTTGACAGGCAAGAAGAGCTATTTAATATATTCGCAACATGATGATCAAGTTTCGTTTAAGATGAAGCCTGGGCGATTTTCAAGTATGTGTGGGTTGGGTGTGGGTTTTTAAGTGGGTGTCGGTGTAGGAGTGGGTTTTCAGGTAGGTGTGGGTGAAGGTGTGGGTTTGGGGTGACGGGAGATCGGAGCTTGACAGGCGACAATAGCTATTTGTTATATTCTCAAGATGTTGATCAAGTTCCGTTTAAGAAGCCTGGGCGATTTTCAAGCAGGTGTGGGACTGTTGGTTTGGGTTGTGGATTTTCAAGCAGGTGTGGGTTAATTTTGAGATTTGGGAGATCGGAGCTTGACAGGCGACAATAGCAATTTTTATATCCTCAGGATGATGATCAAGTTTTGTTTAAGAAGAGGCCTGGGCAATTTTCAAGCATGTATGGGCTGGGTGTGGGTTTTCAAGTAGGTGTGGGTTGGGTGTGCGTTTTCAAGCAGGTGTGGGTTGGTTTTGACTTTTTAAGTAGGTGTAGGTTTGGGGTGACGAGAGATCGAAGGTTGACTGGCGACAAGAGCTGTTTGATCCATTCTCAAGATGATGATTAAGTTTTGTTTAAGAAGAAGCCTGGGCGATTTTCAAGTATGTGTGGGTTGGGTGTGGGTTTTCAAGTAGGTCTAGGTGTGGTTTTTCAAGAAGGTGTGGGTTTGGGTGTGGGTTTTTAACTAGGTGTGGGTTGGGTGTGGATTTCCAAGTAGGTGTAGGTGCAGGTTTTCAAGAAGGTGTGGGTTTGGGTGTGGGTTTTTATGTAAGCGTGGGTGAGGGTTGACTAGAGCTTGGAGCTTGACAGAATCACCACAACCACCACCACAACCATCACCACCACCACAACCACAACCATCACCACTACCACAACCACCACCACAACTACAACCATCACCACAACCACAACCACCACAACCAGAACCTCCACAACCACCACAACCACAACCTCCACAACCACCACTCAATCACCACCACCACAACCATCACCATCACCACCACAACCATCACCATCACCATAACCACCACCACCACCACCACCACCACCACCACCACAACCATCACCATCACCATCACCACCACCACAACCACCACCACAACCACTACCATCACCATCACCACAACCACCACCACCACCACACCACCACCACCACCACCACCACCAATACCATCACCACCACCACCACCACCACCACAACCATCACCACCACCACCACCACAACCTCCACAACCACCACCATCACCATCACCACCACAACCACCACCATCACCATCAACACCACAACCATCACCATCAACACAACCACCACAACCACCACCACCACCACCACCACCATCACCACAACCACCACCAAAAACACCACCACAACCACCACCAATACCACCACAACCACCACCAATACCACCACAACCACTACTTGATCACCACAACCACAACCACCACAACCACCACTTTATCACCACAACCACAACCACCACAACCACCACTAGCATCATCACCACAACCATCACCACCACCACTACCACCACAACCACCACTTTATCACCACAACCATCACCACCACAACCACAACCACCACAACCACCACCAACCCACCAACCCACACACACCTCCACCACCACCACCACTCTTTCCCGTTCCCCTCGCCCCTGTCCATCTACCCACCTCCAGTGACACCACCACCACCAACCCACCCTGCCACCCACTCACCAACCCACCCACACGCACCCACCCACACACACATAGACCACCACCACCACTCTTTCCCTTTCCCCTCACTCCTGCCCATCTACCCACCCACCCACCCACAACCTCCCACTCACCACCCCTCCGACAGGCAGCGAAAATCGATTGAGTGACTTAGACTTGGCACATACAGACAAAGGTGCCTCCCCCCCCCCCCCCCCCCCCCACCCATCACCACCACCACCACCGCTCTTTCCCTTTCCCCTCACTCCTGCCCATCTATCCCCCCCCCCACCCCACCCCACCCCACCCCACCCATCACCACCACCACCACCGCTCTTTCCCTTTCCCCTCACTCCTGCCCATCTATCCCCACCCCACCCCACCCCATAACCACCAACCCACCCTACCATTATACTTATCACGCACCCACCACCCTATGACCCAACCGACCAACAGGCAGCTAATATGGATTGGGCTAGACTTGGCCCACACAGACAAAGCTGCCCCCCCCCACCCCTCCCATCACCACCCGCCACCACCACTCTTTCCCTTTCCCCTCACTCCTGCCCATCTACCCCCCCCCCCCCCCCCCCACACACACACACACACCACCCCACC
>JACBWV010000404.1:763006-820506 GCA_013435795.1 Chlamydomonas sp. ICE-L | reverse complement strand
AACCATCACCACCATCATCACCACCACCACAACCACAACCTCCACAACCACCACTTGATTACCACCACCACAACCACAACCATCACCACCACAACCATCACCATCAACACAACCACCACAACCACCACCACCACCACCACAACCACAACCACAACCATCACATCAAAAAAAAACCAAAACAACCACCCCACCACCAAACCCCCCACCACACCACCACCACCCACCACAACGCAATCACCAAAACCACCACCACCACCACCACCACCAACCACCATCCCCATCAACCCAACCACCACAACCCCCACCCCACCATCCCCATCACACAACCCCCACCACCCCCAACCAACAACCATCACCAGCCACCCCAGCCAACCACCACAGACCATCACCATCAACAAACACAAATCCACCAGCAAACCACCACCACCACCACCACCAACCACAACCATCACATCACCACACCCCCACAACCACCACCACCACCCCCCCATCACCAACAAACACAACCAACCAACACCCCACCCCCCCCCACCGACCACAAACAACCACCACAACCACCCCCACACAACAACCACCACCCCACCACCACCACCAACCATCACCACACACCAACACACACCCCCAACCACCACCACCACAACCACAACCACAACCATCACCATCAACACAACCACCACAACCACCACCACCACCACCACCATCACCATCAACACAACCACCACCACCACAACCACCACCACCACAACCATCAACACAACCACCACCACAACCACCACCACATTCTGACATATTTATGTATTTATCTGATGGAGGTCAAGACCCCTCTTGAAAAGCTGAAGCCTGTAAGGTGCAAGAGTGCCTTTGTATCTCAGGAGAGCCTAGATGCGTGTGGTGGTGGTATTTATTATATGTTAATTTCCGGTTGATTTATTATATGTTGTTATTATTTATTACATGTTGATTTCCGGTTGATTTATTTATTATATTAATTTTTTTATATTTTTTATATTTATTATATGTAGTTATTATTTATTATATATTGATTTCCGGTTGATTTATTTATTTATGTATCTCCATTTGTGCCGAAGTCCTAAAACGCCCGAAGTTGAATGTTATTGTGACCCAAGGTCCCACATGACCCCAGCTGCTCGGTATTGAATTCTGAGGAGATCATATTGTCCATGAATGCGTCAGCTAGGGGCGCAGCTAATCTTTTGTTCGCATTCGCATCTAGCTGCGGGCAGCCCAGCTCGGGAGGCTGATGGCGGTGCACGATATGTACAATAAAGCTTGGGTCAACTTCAACCAGATCGCGGTACGGGATCGCGCGAGCTACCGCGAATGAAGTTTCCGCGAGACCAAAGGCTTATCAAACCCCTACCACAAGGTCGGAGGCTGCGCTTCAGCCTCGGCCTCGGAATTTACAGGAATAGCAGTACAACTCGAGAATGTACCTCCCCTCGACTCCCTTAGTCCCAATTCCACCTCCAAACCTGAGATTTTGACCCCCATTCCCAAATACAAGTCTGACTTCAGATGTGGACGTTTGAAGATAAGTAAAAAAAACTTTTTTTGAATTTATTTGAAGTGTGAGTTGAAATTTGAAATTTGGAAAACCTTTTTTGTGTTTACAGTTATTCTACATGCTATCATGCAAAACCTGGAACTCTGAATGATGCAACTGAGTCTACGCAGCTACGTACATGAGTTAGGACACCCACGAAATGCAAATTATCAGTGATTTTGGGCTATGTGTACTGCCGTACTGCCTGTACGCTACATTCCACAACCTGCCATCACCAAGACATGTAAAGGAAGGTGTGAGCTATAGGACTACCTACTTTTTATTTTAATGGAATTTGTTTTGAGCACGGTATACCTTGGGTCACGTTTATAAAATGGAATTAATTTAATAGAATTTGTAAAATTAATTTATAAAATGGAATTAATTTAATGGAATTTGTTTTGAGCACGGTATACCTTGGGTCACGTTTATAAAATGGAATTAATTTAATAGAATTTGTAAAATTAATTTATAAAATGGAATTAATTTAATGGAATTTGTTTTGAGCACGGTATACCTTGGGTCACGTTTATAAAATGGAATTAATTTAATAGAATTTGTAAAATTAATTTATAAAATGGAATTAATTTAATGGAATTTGTTTTGAGCACGGTATACCTTGGGTCACGTTTATAAAATGGAATTAATTTAATAGAATTTGTAAAATTAATTTATAAAATGGAATTAATTTAATGGAATTTGTTTTGAGCACGGTATACCTTGGGTCACGTTTATAAAATGGAATTAATTTAATAGAATTTGTAAAATTAATTTATAAAATGGAATTAATTTAATGGAATTTGTTTTGAGCACGGTATACCTTGGGTCACGTTTATAAAATGGAATTAATTTAATAGAATTTGTAAAATTAATTTATAAAATGGAATTAATTTAATGGAATTTGTTTTGAGCACGGTATACCTTGGGTCACGTTTATAAAAAAGGTGACCCAACTTAGGGAAGCCCATAGTTAAGAAATTGGCATGTTTCACTTGACCTGGTTCCCACCAATTGAGAAAACCCCAATTTGAGTGTTAATATATTGAAATAATGTGGCTGGGCAACTATATGCCAAAACATATTTGTCTTTGGACTGGTGGCCATAGGCTAAAACCATGCGATTCATACCAACACTAAGGCACCTATGGAGATATTGTATTTTTTATTTGTGTATTTATTTATTTATTTATTTATTTATTTATGCTGATTTATGTATCTCCATAGGTGCCTAAGTCAGACCCTGAGTGATACAGATGGATTGAGCCTATGCCCTTAAGTCAAAACAAAAAAGTTGTTTGCCAATAAGTTGCCCAACCACATCAGTTCAACATATAAATACTCGGATTTGAGTTTTCTCAAATGGTGGGAACCAGGTCATGTGGAACATGCTAAGTTGTTACGTTGGGGTTCCCTAAGTCGATACGGGTTTTACGCATGAAGTGATACGGAGCCTATCGCGACCGAAACAAGCCATTTGAAAAGAACACTGGGTAAAAATGTTGTGTAACGTCTTTTCCTGCCAGTAGTTATTACAGAAGGTCTTGGAATGCAGTACACAGGCAGTAAAGTTGAGTACGGACCCCAAAAACACTGCTTATTTACATTTCGTGGGTGTCCTAAGTCTAGGTCAGAGCTGCAGAGCCTCAATTAAAACATTTTGGGCCTCAGGTTTGCTCAATCTTGAAATATAGCGTAGAGAACAACTTTTTCTTTTTTTCTTGAAATTCAAAATTTGAAAATTTGAAAATAAATTAAAAAAACAAACTTTTGTTTATTTGTCTTCAAACATCCACTTCTGAACTCAGTTTTTGGTTTGGAGTAGATCATTGAAAACAAACCCTAATCCTGGGCCATGGTGTGGTAGGCCACTGGGAGGTGAAATCTTGAGATGTACAGCTATTTCAGTAGATTCCTAGGCCAAGGCTGAAGCGCAGCCTCTGAACTTGTAATAGGGGCTCGATAAGCCTTTCTTCCCGAGGTAAAAAAAAAAAAAAGATAACGCCTGGAGGGGCGTGGTGTTAAGGGGACCCTCCCGTACGCCGCAGCTGGGGAAAGTCACCATGGCAGACTTTCTTCCCGAGGTACCTATCTTCGAAATAGCTCGCGCGGCCTCGTATATGACGCGAAGTGGATTTGTATCACTAATTATCGCACATCTGATGTACTGCCACTGGCCTGCCGAACAAGGCTGCTCGCGACCAGATGCGAACGCGGACGAAAAGTAGCTGCGCGCATAGCTGACACCTTCGCAAACAATATGAGCCAGACAGAATTCGATTCCGAGCAGTTTGGGTCATGTACGGCTCTGTATCATATTCTTGTATCGACTTAGGGCGTTTTCGGACTTAGGCACCTATGGAGATATTCATTTATCTAGTTATTTATTTATTTATTTATTTTCTTACATATTTATTAATTTTTATTGTATTACTCTTTCAGAGACACGACCCCCTTTGAAAAGCTGAAGCCTGTTCGGTGCACACCACCACTAACAACAGCAACTACCCTCTTGCTCTCAGGCGGTGATTCAAGCACCACAGGCACACCAACCAGGACGACTGACCCTAGAAGAGCAAAAGAAAGAACACCACCAGCACCACCAACAACAACACCACCAACAACAACAACCCTTTTGCTTTCAGGGGTGATTCAATTACGCCAGGCACACCAACCAGGACGACTGACCATAAAAGGGCAAAAGAAAGAACACCACCGACACCACCACCACCACCCACCCATCTTGCTTTCAGGGGTGAGTCAAGTACGCCAGGCGCACCAACCAGGACGAATGACCCAGGCACCTGAGCTGGCAGTCAGTTCAACATCACTCTCCGTGGGCCGAATTCAACAATAAGAACAAGGGAAGAATACCACCACCACCACCACCAATAACAGCAACAACAGCACCACCACCACCACCACCACCACCACCACCAACAACAACAACAACTCTCTTGCTTCCAGGGGGTGAGTCAAGTACGCCAGGCACACCAACCAGGACGACTGACCATAAAAGGGCAAAAGAAAGAACACCACCGACACCACCACCCACCACCACCACCACCACCCACCCACCCATCTCGCTTTCAGGTGGTGAGTCAAGTACGCCAGGCACACCAACCAGGACGACTGACCCAGGCACCTGGGCTGGCAGTTGGTCAAATATCCCTCTTGGTGGGCAGGATCATTGGAAGGAGGGCAGCAACCCTGTGCCAGCTCACCTGCCATACCATGAAGTGACAGCTATTCCCGTGGTCGATGAAGTATCTGGGGAGAAGGTGCGAGGTCTGCGTGGGGAGAGGGGGATGGGAGGGAGATTAGGGTATGGTGGTGTGGGGAGGGGTGGTGGTGGTGGGGTGGGGTGTGGGGGGTATAATTATTGGAAAGAAGGTAGCTATCGCATATTGTACATTATATTGAAGTGACTCCTATTCCCGTGGTCGATGAAGTATCTGGGGAGAAGGTGCGAGTGTGTGTGGTGGTGTGTGGTGGTGGTGGTGTGTGGGGGGTAGGGGGGGTGGGCAGGATTATTGGAAGGGGGGCAGCAACCCTGTGCCAGCTCACCTTCCATACCATGGAGTGACAGCTATTCCCGTTGTCGATGAAGTATCTGGGGAGAAGGTGCGAGTGTGTGTGGTGGTGTGTGGTGGTGGTGGTTTGTGGGGGGTAGGGGGGGTGGGCAGGATTATTGGAAGGGGGGCAGCAACCCTGTGCCAGCTCACCTTCCATACCATGGAGTGACAGCTATTCCCGTTGTCGATGAAGTATCTGGGGGGAAGGTGCGAGTGTGTGTGATGTGTGTGGGCTGTGGTGTGGTGGGGGGGTGGTTAGGTAGGTGGGTGGGTGTGGGGGAGAAGGGTTGATGGTGTGTGGGGGGAGAGATGATGAATATGGGGAGATGGTGTGAGGTATTGACTGGATGGTAAAAGCGACTGGATTAAACTCACCACCTACACTACCAACAACACCAACACCGGCACCACCACCGACACCGACACCACCATCACTACCACCACCACCACCACACACACCACCACCATCATTACCACCACCACTGCAGACAATTGTCCTTGTCCAGCTGGACATCACCGCACGTGCCCAGCTTGAGATGAGGATGGCTGCCTTGACGGAAGCCCAGCTATCCATGTTGGAGGCCATGTTCCCTCGCTCAGTGTTGGAGTTCATCACCACCACCACCACTGCAGACACCACCACAACCCACACCACCACCACTGCAGACGATTGTCCTTGTCCTACTTGATATAACCTAGCGCGCCCTGCTGGAGATGAGGATGGTTAACTCAGCCTACTTCATGACCTCCACCGCCACCACCACCGATTCCACCAGCACCAACACCACCATCAATACCACCACCACCACCACCACTGCAGACGATTGTCCTTGTCCAGCTTGACATCACTTCACGTGCCCTGCTGGAGATGAGGATGGCTGCCTTGACGGAAGCCCAGCTATCCATGTTGGAGGCCATGTTCCCGCGCTCTGTGTTGGAGTACATGATGGCCCCCACCACCACCATCACCGACACCAACACCATCAATACCACCACCAACACCACCAACACCACCAACACCAACACCATCAATCCCACCACCACCACTACCAACACTGCAGACGATTGTCCTTGTCCAGCTGGACATAACTGCACGTGCCCAGCTGGAGATGAGGATGGCTGCCTTGACGGAAGCCCAGCTATCCATGTTGGAGGCCATGTTCCCGCGCTCTGTGTTGGAGTACATGATGGGCTCCCACAAGCCCGGCAGCACGCTCGAGTCGCTTGCAATGTAACAATCCGTTCTCCGTCAACACTCTGTCTATGATGATGAAATTGATGCAGCTGCCTACCCCAACGAACTCGGGGAGGATGCCTGTGATAAGGCCTAACCTCATTACACGCAACCAGCAGGTGAGAGGGAGGGTGTGAGTGAGGGTAAGAGTGGGGGGGGGGGGGGGGGGGGGGGGGGGGGGGGGGAGGGCAGAACTTTGTTTGAACTTGAGGGTGAGAGTGGGGGTAAGAGTGAAAGTGAAAGTGAGAGGCCTGAACTTTGTGTAAGATTGAGGGTGAGAGGATGTGGGTGTGAGGGTAAGAGGGGGGGTGAGGGGGCGGAACTTTGTGTTAGATTGAGGGTGAGAAGGCAGAACTTTGTCTGAGATTGAGGGTGAGAGTGAGGGTGTGAGTGAGAGTGAGAGTGAGAGGGTAGAACTTAGTCTGAGATTGAGGGTGGGAGTGAGGGTGAGAGGGCAGAACTTTGTCTGAGATTGAGTGTGAGAGTGAGAGTGTGAGTGAGAGTGAGAGGGCGGAACTTAGTGTGAGATTGAGGATGAGAGTGAGAGTGAGAGGTCGGAACTTCGTCTGAGATTGAGAGTGAGGGTGAGAGTGAGAGGGCAGAACTTCATCTGAGATGGAGGGTGAGAGTGAGAGTGATAGGGCAGAATTTCGTCTGAGATTGAGGGTGGGAGTGAGGGTGGGAGTGAGAGTGAGAGGGCGGAACTTCGTCTGAGATTGAGGGTGAGAGTGGGGGTGAGAGGGTGGAGGTGTAAGTGAAATTGATCATGACGATGATAGGCTCTCACATGTCCTCTCCGTAAGCCACTTCACATAATAATAAAATACCCACTCCCCCCCCCCCACCACCACCACCACCACACACACAAACGAACGCACCACCACCACCTCCACCTCCACCGCCGACCAGCCACCCCCACCCCCACCTTCACTCCCACCATCACCCAAACCCCAATACCAACATCACCAACACCACCAACACCACCAACACCTTCACTCCCAACATCACCCCAACCCTTAATACCAACCCCAATACCAACACCACCAACACCTTCACTCCCAACACTCCAACCACCAATACCCTCACCCCCAACTTCCCCACCCCAACCACCAACACACCAACCCCCCACCCCAACACACCCACCCCAACCACCAACACCCCAACACCCCCAACCCAACCACCAACACCTCCAACACCCTCACCCTCTCCCCCACCACCGCCAATCCCAACCCAACCTCCCCTACACAGGGAAACATGCGCAACCCTCCCGATTCCGACGGTGATAGGCATGTGTATAGGCGCTCCATCAGCCACTTCACCGAACGGGACAGCAAGACCTCGCACAGAAAGAAGCAGCCCACAGTCAAGGAAGACTCACAGGAGCTGCACAAAGTTCCAGAAGGTTACAGAAAGTTCCAGGAGGTTCCAGAAGGCTCACCAAAGGGGTTTGACAAGAATCCCACCCATCGACTGTCGGCCAGTGTATCCGTCCCTAACATTGGCTCCGAATAACTGTCGGCTAGTGTATCCGTCCCTAACATAGGCTCCGAATAGTAGCTTTAAATGTGTGAACCTTCTGTGCAGGCAGTTATGTATTGGATATGGTGATGCTCTCTTCCTCGTTTCCTCGATTTGAGTGTTTTCTTGGGAATTATTAATTATTACATCTTGTGATACCGCGCCTTAAGTATTGGCAATGAAGTATTGGCAAATGACATTTCCCCCCTAAAAGTGGGTATCAGAAAAGCGTGGCAAAACTAACTTGGCAAAGTGGTCTATGGCTTTGACTGACTCAAGATCAGACCTGGAATCCAGTTGGAAAATCATCTTCTTGCTTACATGTTGTTACGTGAACTTGTTAGATGCTCAATCACCAAGTAGTCTCCCCAAGCTTGCTGTAAAACCATGTAACAATTCAAATCAGGAGCATTCAACTTGCTAGGGCTTTGGAGCTAGACCGGTACATGGCTCAAGCCAGCCAAATTGCTGGCTGGAGCCATGTAACCAAGTTCAAGGTCAATCAAAAGAAGAAGTCCAAAAACAATTATATACTGTCATGAGGGGATGGTAATCTTAGGCCCTCTATTCTTAAGAGCTAAGAGTAATGGTAATATAGATAGGCACATATGTAATTACCTTTCAAGATATGTGAGGCGCGACGGTAGTCCTGGAGGGACATGGAAATTGTTTTGGAGTGTGTGTGTATGTGTGTGTGTGTGTGTGTGTGTGTATAATTAATGTGTGTGTGTGTGTGTGCGATAAAAAAACAATTAGGGACGTGGAAATTGTATTTTAAACTTGATACGGCTTGATACAACACTTTTATATTGTGTTTGTGTGCGCTATCAGTGTTGCATATACATTTTCAAATAATTCACAATTGCAAACAATTAGGGACATGGAAATTGTTTTGTAACTTGATACAACAAATTTAGATTGTGTTTGTGTGCGCTATCAGTGCTGAATATACTATGGCAAACAATTAGGGACATGGAAATTGTGTTTTAACTTGATACGGCGATATCTGGTAATTACATATGTGCCTATCTATACCCGGGGACTAGCACACAGACCGTCCCCCCTCTCAGGTTTTGTCTTGCCAGCTGCATTGTTTTGGTGCTTCCCAACCGGGGTGAAAAAACCCCGTATTAAGATGCACTGGCATAATGTGGCTACGGTGCCTGCCGGTCAGGCATCGGTAGTAATTCTTTTTACTGAGGTGGCCCTACGGTGACTATAGCTAGCTCCGGCTTACTCTATGGTGTCCTTAACTTCACGTCATGTGAGCAACGGTATTACACGGATGTAACAATTTCAATATGTGCCTATCTGGTCCATATTTACAGTCCAGTTGTGCCGGTAAATAAGTCACCACCACCTCTCGAAATCCTCACTCCTCCACTCTCCACTTGTTGATGTGATGGTGGGGAACGCAGGGGCAGCAGCATAGGGCGCGCTTCTTGCATGCCTAGAAGATCGAGCGCTGTCTTTTGAGAGATGTTTAAAAAATCAATCCGTTGTACTGCAAAGTACCGTGGTAACCGTAGCTTGGCAAAGGCCAACCACTTGGAGCGGTTTCGGGCTCGATCCTATTCCAGTTTGGCAAGGGGTCGTTTGCCATACCATTTCCCAATATTTAAAGAGCGTACGGTAGTAATGACGACACCTTGTGGGCGTGGTTTTAAGGCGGTAAGGCACGGGCTAATACCTTACCTGGACAAAGCTGCCATGGCGGTTGACAGCAACCGCGAACACTAAGGCTTACCCGTGGGAATTCGAACCTAGCCCCTTAATCGTTCAAGGTGCTCAGCTATTGAGCCATTCGTTGAACATTGATGCTATATGAATGTTGCCACGGTCCAGAAGTATACCGATTACCAAATAGGCTTAAGGGACTTGTCCAACCACGACAGGAAGGGCTATAACGAAACAGCAATTATGAACTAAACAATTGTTTCGCCGGGGGCTGAGTTCGTGCTATAGTGGAAATTTAATTCAATGATTACCGTAATCGGAATACAAAGTAATGATAACGCCTGATGGGGCGTGGTGTTTAGGGAGCCCATCGTACGCGGGTGGGGAGCGGTCTCCTACCTCAGCTGGACAAGCTACTTAAGTTTTCCGGAGCGATATGTCGTGAGCACTCTCACAGGGAATGGACTAGGGCGTGTGCTTACAATCGTGATAGCATGTCAGGCGACATGGCAGGTATAAGAAGAGAAAGGCGACAGTACCTCAGGGTACTGCCGCCGGTAGGTGCTGGCCCTATCGGGCATAGGCACTACAATGGAAGCTTCTAGGCAGAGGGCCTAGCGCACTAAGACACTCTAGCTAAACCGGGAGAACCGGTCTATAACATCCCCCCCAATTCCGTGTATTCTTCATTCAGAAGAATTCATGGAATTTAGGAGGTTCAAAGTAAAAGGGAAGTCTAGAGTGTAAAATATTCAGACTATGTAATAATGTGATTACCAACAAGCATGGGGCCAAGCTTGGAAGGTAGTCACACTAGGAGGAGAGCTCAGATGTACATGTCGAGGTACAGAGCAAGAGGGGAATCCTGGTCAAGGATAAAGGTGCACTTTAGGCAAGATACATTTAACATGGACTGGATTCCAGCTTGATAGCTGCCAAGAGGTGGTCTGGTCATGCTAGGATCTCAAGCTAGGATATCGTGCTAAGATATCAAACTGCAGGGGGGGCACTGGGGAACTCCTAGGAGCTGCAGGAAGCTGCAAGATTAAACAAGATAAAATCTAGATGAGACTTGATTCCAGCTGTGGAGCTGCCAGGAAGGTGCAGCCAAAGGCCTTGTCAACTAAGGAATCAGAACGAAGAGAAATACATAAGGTCAGCATACTATTCCCCCCATAATTTGGGAGCTCTTAATGAATCCACAAATTACGGTGACATTATGAGAAATAACTGAAGGTAGACATCCCCCGCTAGCTCATAACTATCAGTCCAGATGGAAGGATATGATGAGGTACTTCCAGTATCAGTTATAAGATATAAGAAGGTTGGCTGGACAGTAAATATAACTGTCTTTCAGATGGGAGGTACATGCTGAGAAATCAGATTGAAAACAGCATGGCACTAGAGGCGCCAGAGGTGGCAAGAAAAAACCTAGTCAAACTGCTGTGTTAATACATGGCAGGACGGGATTTATATTCCTAGAGTACATCTAGGGAGCTGCTGGGTAGGTAGGAATTTTTGGAAGGGAAAGGTGCAGACCAGGATGGCTGCAGATCAGTTCAAAGACAATTATGTAACATGCAGATTTCATTTAGGAAGCGAGGGTATCGCTCATTTTCTGGGGATCTGCATGTGAATGAAGGTCAATGCAATCATTGCGTGGTGAGTGCACATGAAACAGCGGTCCTGCGACCAGATCAGATCAGTGTGAAGTCAGATCATAATACTCAGATCAGTGCAGCATGAGTGTGTTAGATCAATGTATTCCCCCCGTGCAGCGAGGGTACCGCTCGCTCACAGCATGAGCAATACACTAATGCATTGCAGTACATCTAGGCACATGTCAGTGAGCATTAGTGAGTGGTTGCACCATTGTACATCTGTACGTCAGTACATTTGTGCAATGGTGCATATACAAACATCAGTACATGAGAATGCACCATGATCAGATCAGGTCAGAGCAAATCATATATACATTAGTCACCTCAGAGGTCAGTGCACAATATATGATAATGATCAGTCATGATAACGTCAGATCAGAGCAACAATATACAGATCAGTGACCAGAGTGGTACATCTCTTGGGGGGACAGGGCACGTCAGATCATTGCCTTCTACAAATCATACAGAACAGAACATAAAGTTAGCATTTACCCAATGCCCACAGGGAGGCGCAGAGCCTTGCGGTTCCTATTGTAGTAGGAAAGGTGGGGCAGGCACAGCATGCTGGTAGGGGCAGATGTGGTGCAGATGTGGGGAAAGCCAATGCTATGATCAGTGGGTGGTAGTGCAAGTGAACATGCAACGATGGGTGCATTACTGCAGGTGACATGAACACTAATCTATTTCTTGACATCTTCAGGGGGAAGTGGTGGGACAGGCGGTGAAGGGTGTGTGAGACTGAATTTGTCATCCCTATCATTTGTCATTGATGGGATCAGCACTCTAGTGGCGTGGATAGCAGGATGGCAGGCTGTGGAGGTAATAGCACTGTCATCTGGTGGTGATGAGGTTGATGTAATGGATGGGGTGGTTGCGTGTTTGATGAGTGTGGGTATGTCTCCATCACGTGTACTAGATGTACTTGTGTTGTCACTTCCCCGTGTAGTGGATGTGTGTGCAGATGCATGTGGTGTGCCAGGTGCCATGGCAGTGTATGGAGGAAGTTCCCCTCCATGCAAGTGAGCAAATCCATCCACTGGCTGCGTGTGGAAAGGGGCAGGTGTTTTAAAGGTATCCATAGTGCTGTCATATGCATAAGCATGAGGATAGAAGAAGTTTTTGTTACGAAGCTCAGCTAATACCAGTCTAGTCTGAATGGGATCAAGGACACATGTGGCTGAGGCCATATGTGGGACTGTGGCACATTTAAATGCGACGGTCGGGGCTACAACTGCTAGGACAGGTTCTATGGCCGGTGGTATGGCAGTGTACATAGGACGTTCCCCTACATGCAAGTGAGCAAATCCATCACCTAACTGTGGATGGAAAGGGGCAGGTAGTTCAGAGGTGATATCCGTGGTGTTGTCATTTGCATGAGTATAGAAGTGTTTCTTACTACGCACAGTTGGTACCAGTCTAGTCTGAATGGGACCAAGGGCAGGTCCATGACACGTTGGTGGCACGGGGGAAGGTGCTGGGGCATTATCATCATCATTATCAATATCCTCCCTCATCATTGAGAGCACGGTCTGTGAGAGGGCAGGGAGCAGCATGCTGTGATCTAAAAGACATCATCAAGGCTGCAGTAGCGGGCACAGCGGTGCAAGCAAGAGCAATAGTCGGGACAGGCAGATGAGGTGCGGTCATGGCAGGTGCGACAGATAAGGGGTGCCTTTCGAAAAGACGGCGGAGGTATTGCAGTGCTTCTGCAGCATTGTTGGTATGTTGGCTGACTTGGTCGGCCAGGCGTGGAGAAAGACAATCAATGATGTGGTTGAAAGCCACGAGGTTGCTTAGTCCAGTTATCTGAACAGTGTTAGAAGCACGATGGATAGGATAATGCATGCCATTCACTGGTTCACCATATGGTCTATTGTCATAAGAACCATCCACAACAGAGTTGGCGCAACGGTTGTCTAGAAGTGGGTCGACAGTTGCAAGGTACCAACGTGTGAATTCGTGTACATTACCATCAAATGGATTGCAGGTCCTGGGCGGGATTCTGAAGTGGTTTCCTGGTGCAGACATTGTCGTCGTGGAGGAGGGGACGACGGGTCAGTGAAGGTCAAGGGGGTCCCCCCATTCCGGCAGCGGATGCTAAGCAGCGCCGGAATTTGAGCAGTCAGGGGGTTTGAACGAGAAAGTTGGAGGGCTGGCTCCGAGCAGGGTCCGCAAAGGTGGCGAAGAAGAGCTCAGAGCGGAAATGAGGAATGGAGAAATGGAGATCTCTACATGAAGTAGAGAAAGGGAATGACGGTCTTGGACAGGAGGAAATTGAAGGTTGACGATAGAAGCGGAAGAGGGGGTGGTGAGAGTACTGGAGGAAGTGGATATCTCCTACAGGAAGTAGACGGGATTGGTTGGGCGGGGGGGCGGGGGGGGGGGGGGGGGCTTGCGAGGCCGACGGGGTTAAGGAGATGGTGGGAGGGTAGGAGAGGGGAACTGATGGGTAGACGCAGTGGGGGGGGGGGGGGGGGGGCAACGTGCTGGCGGTCCAGCGGGGTCTTGCGTAGACTCAGAGGGGGGGGGGGGGGGGGGGGGGAGGGGGGGGGGAGGGGGGGGGGGCTGGTGCTCCAGCGGGTGCCTAGCAATCAGAAGTGATTCTGCACCTGAGATCCTTTTTCTTCGGTTGTTGCGGCGGCAACTGTTGAAGACACTGCAGGTGCGCGGGAGCTCGGGATCTACGGACAGGGTAACAGGCTTGATGCGCTCAAGTCTGTTGCAGTGGAACACGGGGCGGCGTTGATGAGCGATAAATTTTAGCTTTCCGGAGCGATATGTCGTGAGCACTCTCACAGGGAATGGACTAGGGCGTGTGCTTACAATCGTGATAGCATGTCAGGCGACATGGCAGGTATAAGAAGAGAAAGGCGACAGTACCTCAGGGTACTGCCGCCGGTAGGTGCTGGCCCTATCGGGCAGAGGCACTACAATGGAAGCTTCCAGGCAGAGGGCCTGGCGCACTAAGACACTCTAGCTGAACAGGGAGAACCGGTCTATAACAGCTACCATCGCGGTTGACGACGACCTGCAACGCCAAGAGCGACCATAGGGGGAGTCGAACCCCCGACTCTTCATTCTTTAGCGATCTGGTATCGGAATACAAAAGTTATTGTTGCAGCCCCCATCCATTCATGTATGACCAGGGGCAGGCAAAACAGGGTAAATGGACTTCATCAAACGTGACAAGAAGGGCTATAAGTTATAAGACCAAGGGGAAGGGTTATAAGTATAAGACCAAGGGGATATAACAGGAAATACCTTTTACACGTCCATACACTTAAAATCAAGTCAAATGGACCAATACTGAGGGAGATAGAAAAACACGGTAATATCGTGGTCTATTACCGTACGATATATCGTGATATATCGTACGGTATAAATTCCCTGACCCAGACTCAGGTGCTTCTGACGAGAATCGAACCGCCGACCTGCCGAGTAGCAAGCCCAAGCCAAAGCCGATTTGGACCAAACACGATATATCATACGGTAAACACGATATATAGTGTTTACCGTACGATGGATCCCAAAAATACCGTACGGTTCGCTTATTTTACCGTACGATATATCGTACAGTACACGGTAAAATAAATACCGGGCGGTATAAAGCTTGACAGCTCTAGCTATAACGAAAAAGCACTGGTGAACTGAACCCAAAATAATCGTTTTACCAACGGAGGCCCTGAGCTCGTGCTACAGTGATAATTTAAATATAGAGTAACAATTAAATCGTTTCAATATGTCTTGGTTATGTCGTCTGCAAGCATAGGGCAACGGCTTATATACATGGACCTGGACAATTGAAATTGAAATTGAAACTGAAATTGAAATTGAAATTGAAATTGAAATTGAAATTGAAATTGAAATGGATCTGGACAAGTCATTCAACTGCCTAATCCTCCTTGTATAATCCCTGGTTTTTGAGGGTGCCGCACGGAGGGACTCGGAATTGGAAGACGGTTAGCCGCCCAGATTTGGCTGAAACACGACGTAACAATCCAATCCAGCCCTCAACTTGGTGGTTGGCCCCAGTGTAAGCAAAACTGGCTCCCTCAACCTCATGCCTCGTACTAAGACATACTATGTATGTATTTATTTATGTGGCCAACGGTGCTTGCATCGGCGGTGAACCTTTTCAATGTGGTGGTCCTACGGTGACTATAGCTAGCTCCGGCTTACGCTATGGTGTCCTTAACTTCACGTCCTGTGAGTAACTGTATTTATGTATCTGTGTATTTATTCGGCCCCAATTCAGGCGGCCCCCTTCTTGACTGCATGCCTCGAAAAGTGTTTGCAGTTGCAAGTGTTAAGGCAATTCCTTATAAAATAACGAGAACATAGCGTTAAGTTTATCCAGGCTCTGGCGCATTAGCATTTGAAGTTTGTTAGCACAGTGTACTGCCGAGTACATTAGAAGGAGGTTATTACTGTTTATATTACTTGGCAACGGGCAGCCAGCTGGGACCGACTCAGGTTCGACTCAAACCGCTTTGGCAAGGGGTCGTTTGCCAAATCGTTTGCAATTACTGATGGTGCGTACCAGGGTTGTTCAGGAGGAACCCCAGCTTTGCGTCCTGAGACGCAACCAATATCACAGCCTGCGTCCTAAGACGCAACCGACCCGTAGCCTGCGTCCTGCGACTCAACCAACCCATTGAAGGTGCTCCTGCGACGCGACATACCCCCCCCCCCCCCCCCCCCCCCCCCCCACACACACACACACACGTTGCATCTCAGGACGCAACATACCCTTCGATGATGCGTCTGCGGGGTAGGACGCAGCGTCCTGGACAACCATGGCGCTAAAATCTACCCTATCTAGTAGTCATAGCAGTTCCTTGTATGTATGTTATACTGCGGTTATAGTTAGTCATGTATGCTTTAGTTACAGTCCACGGGTAGGCCAAATAGGCTATAGAGACTTGCCCAACCGTGATAGGAAGGACTTCAAAAAACAACTGATGCACCGAACCCCAAATAATCGTTTTACCAACGGGGGCCCTGTGTTAGTGCTTCAGTGATCATCTAAATCGTCAAAGCAGTTCCTTATAAAAACAGCTACCTTCTTTACTTTTTTAAAAAGTTGTGAAAGGTATTACACCCCAGCCTTCTGGCAGGAGGTGGGTCTCCCAAGACAAAACAGCGACACCGAAGATTCAGTTTAAATGGCGTTGCCACTCTTACAAAAGAGTAGGCGCACTATAAAAGCAGCTACGTCCTAAACTGCAGCCGCAGGCTCCCAGCTCTCATTCAGGCTGCTCCTTTCTTGATTGCATGCCCCGGGTAGCGTTTGCTAATTGTACACACACTTGGAGGGCTGCGTGGAAGGGGCAAAGGGGTCAGGCACTTAGGCGGGAAGTACTGACTCTGTAGTTGCAGGCTCCCAGCCCTCATTCAGGCTGCTCCCCTCTTGATTGCATGCCCCGGGTAGCGTTTGCTAATTGCACACACACTTGGAGGGCTGCGTGGAAGGAGCAAAGGGGTCATTAAGTTACATTTTTACAGTCCAGGGGTAGTCAAACAGGCACAATGGGCAAATAGGTAATTCGGGTTCGGGTGGCTGGGCAGAGGAGTCTTAGGGTAGCAGGAGGTTTGGCCAAGACGGGGTCCGAAGTAGCGACTGGTACTGGTACTGGTACTGGTACTGGTAGCAGAAAGAGCTCTATTTTCATACACCAGTTCTCCTACCTGGCCTGGTCTGGTGCCAAGGCTGCCTGGAACAACACAAAGATGACAAGATTACAAGGGGCTCATGTCCTAGCAGTGAAACAACACCGCCCTAAAGTCGGACTCGAGAAACCACCCGCCGTCTTCCGGCAGCAGGGCTCGAACTCCGGTCGCCGAAGCCTTAACGACCGGGTCTGAACCATACCGCCCTCCAGACTGGGCACAGAGATGTTCTGCAGGATAAATGAGATCCACTTCTCTTCCAAAAGGATTTGAGCCTCTTTCAGTGATATTCATTGATCTAGTGGTAGACTAAGTCACTTTAAGAATGAAGAGTCGGGGGTTTGAATCCCCCTTCGGTCGCTCTTGGCGTTGCAGGTCGTCGTCAACAGCGATGGTAGCTTGTCCAGTTGAGGTAGAAGACCGCTCCCCACCCGCGTACGACGGGCTCCCTTAACACCACGCCTCACCAGGCGTTATCATTACCTTTTTATCCAAGGCTTTGCTTTGTTATTGCGATTGCTACTGGTAGCGGAAATAAAATGTCGCGAGCCAGCCCCAGACCAAACGGAGAGCACTGGGCACTAAAGGAAGCCGAATCCTGAAGGTCCATCCGAACAGATTCGACGATGGTGCATGCCTCGCATCACAGTTTTCAGCGTGTGGAAGTGTGTGGGGTGGCGTGTGGATCGGTGGTGGCTGGCTTTGCTTTGTCATAGCGATTGCTACTGGAAGCGGAAATAAAACCTCTGGTCAGTACCGCGACAGGGGATCTGCATACACCAAAATACTATACACACACTAACACACTCTAACACACACACTAACACACACACTAACACACTCTAACACACACACATACACACACACACACATACACACACACACACACACATACACACACTACACCACACTAACACACACACTAACCACACTCGAACAAACACACATACACAAACACACACAGACAAACACAAACAAAAAACAGAAAAAAAGAAAACACAAAATAAAACAATCTAAACACACAAAAACAGAAACACAACACACACATTACAAAACAAAAACCAAAAACACAGACCAACACATAAAAAAAAAAATAACACAACTCTAAAAAAACAAATAAAACAAACACACATACAAAAAAAACACAAAAAGTACACACACAAACAAAAAGACACACACACACAATACACACACACACTAAACACCACTATAACACAAAAAAAGACAACACACACAATACAACACAAACACAAAAAGAAACACACCACACACAAATAAAACACACACTAAACAACTCTAAAACACACACTACACAACATACACACAAACACACATACACACACCACAAACACACAAACACACACACATACACCACACACACACACACACACACACACAGAAGCAAGCCACCCAGCCACCCCAATAAGCCTACAAACACACACACACACACACAACAGCAAGCAAGCCAGCCAGGCAACCACCCAGTCACCCACACGAATCCAACACACACACACACACACACACACACACACACACACACACAGCAAGCAAGCCACCCAGCCACCCACACGAAGCCTACAGACAAAAACACACACACACAGCAAGCAAGCCAGCCAGGCAGCCACTCAGTCACCCACACGAATCCAAGACACACACACACACACACACACACACACAGCAAGCAAGCCACCCAGCCACCCACACGAAAGCCTACAGACAAAAACACACACACACAGCAAGCAAGCCAGCCAGGCAGCCACTCAGTCACCCACACGAATCCAAGACACACACACACACACACACACACACACACAGCAAGCAAGCCACCCAGCCACCCACACGAAGCCTACAGACAAAAACACACACACACAGCAAGCAAGCCAGCCAGGCAGCCACTCAGTCACCCACACGAATCCAAGACAAACACACACACACACACACACACACACACACACACACACACACAGCAAGCAAGCCACCCAGCCACCCACACGAAGCCTACAGACAAAAATACACACACACACACACAGCAAGCAAGCCAGCCAGGCAGCCACTCAGTCACCCACACGAATCCAACACACACACACCAACAGCAAGCAAGCCACCCAGGCACCCACACCTAGGCATACACAGACACATATACGCATACACAATTTCCACATACACACCAAGGCGCCACAAACACAGCGTGCAAATTCTGGCACCCACAAGAAGACGTCTCACAACACATATACACACACAAATACCCACATACACACAAAGGAGCTACAAACACAGCGTGCACATTCTGGCACCAACAAGAAGACGTCTCACAACGCATACACACACAAATACCCACATACACACAAAGGAGCCACAAACACAGCGTGCACATTCTGTCACCCACACGAAGACGTCTCACAACACATATACACACACACAAATACCCACATACACACAAAGGATCCACAAACACAGCGTGCACATTCTGTCACCCACACGAAGACGTCTCACAACACATATACACACACACACATACCACATACACACAAAGGATCCACAAACACAGCGTTCACATTTGTCACCCACACGAAAGACGTCTCACAAACACATATAACCACACACAACAATACCACATCACACAAAGGGGCCACAAAAAACAGCGTGCACATTCTGGTTCACCCACACGGAAGGAGTCTCACAACACATATACACACACACAAATCCCCACCTACACACAAAGGAGCAACAAACACAGCGTGCACATTGTCACCCACACGAACGAAGACGTCTAACAACACATATAACAACACAAATACCCACATACTCAAAAAGGAGCCAACAACACAGAGTGCACCATTCAGGTCACCACCGAAGACGTCTCACACACATATACAACACACAAATACCCGCATACACAACAAAGGGGCCAACAAAACACAGCTGTGCACATTTATGTCACCAACACGAAGAAGTCTCACAACACATATACACACACACAAATACCCACATACACACAAAGGAGCCACAAACACAGCGTGCACATTCTGTCACCCACACGAAGACGTCTCACAACACATATACACACACACAAATACCCACATACACACAAAGGAGCCACAAACACAGCGTGCACATTCTGTCACCCACACGAAGACGTCTCACAACACATATACACACACACAAATACCCACATACACACAAAGGGGCCAAAAACACCGCGTGCACATCTGTCACCCACATGAAGACGCTCTCACAAACACATTATACACACACACAAATACCCACATACACACAAAGGAGCCACAAACCACAGCGAGCACATTTCGGTCACCCACACGACGAACGTCTCACAACACATCTACACCCAACAAATACCCAAATACACACAAAGGGGCCACAAAAACACAGCGTGCAACATTTATGTCACCCACATGAAGACGTATAACAACACTATACACACACACAAATACCCACATCACCCACCATACAAACCAAAGGAGCCGCAAACACAGAGTGCGATTCTGTCACCCACACAAAGACGCTCACAAACACATATACACACACAAAAATACCCAAATTACACACAAAGGAGCCACAAAACACAGCGTGACATTCTGTCCACCCACCGAAGACGTCTCCACAACACATATACACACACACAAAATACCCACATACACACAAAGGAGCCCACAACACAGCGGCACAATTTCTGTCACCCACACCCGAAGACGTATCACCAAACACATTACACACACACAAATACCCACATACCACACAAGGAGCCACGAACACAGCGAGGCACATTCGGTCACCCAACACGAAGACGTCTCACAACAACTTATACACACACACAAAATACCACATATCACAAAAGGAGACACAAAACACAGCCGTGCACATTTGTCACCCACACAAGAAGTCTCAAACACACATATACAACCACACAACAAACCACTACACACAAAGGGAGCCACAAACACAGCGTGCACATTCGTTCCACCCACACGAAGACGTCTCAACAACACAATATGCACACACACAAATACACACATACAACAAAGGAGCCACAAACCAAGCGTGCACATTCTGTCACCCCAACGAAGACGTCTCCAACCCACATATACACACACCACACAAATACCCAACATACCACCAAAGGAGCACCAACCACAGTGGTGCAACATTCTGTCCCCCCCACGAAGACGTCTCACAACACTTATACACCACACCCAAATACCCACATACACACAAAGGAGCCAAAACACAGCGTGCACATTCTGTCACCCACACGAGACGTATCACAACCCATATAAACCCACACAACTACCTACATACACACCAAAGGAGCCAACAAACCACAGGGGCAATTCGGTCACCACACGACGCCGTCTACAACACATATAACACCACACAAAAATACCCACATACACACAAGGAGCCACAAACACGAGCACCTCCCGCGTGCAATTCGCACCCACACGAAGGACGTGCTCACAAACCTATACACACACAAAAATACCCACATACTCACAAAGGAAGCCACAAACAAAGACCAAGGTTAAATTCGGAACTCCCACACACGAAGACGTCTCACAACACATATACAAACACACAATACCCACATACAAACAAAGGAGCCAACAAAACAGCGTGCACATTCTCGTTTCACCCACACGCCGAGAAGACGCTCACAACACATTAGACACACACACAAATACCCAATAACCACAGGAGCCACAAACCACAGCGTTGCAAAATTTATGTACCCACACGAACGACCGTCTAACCAAACAAATATACCCACACACACAAATACCCACCATACACACAAAGGCCACCCCAAACAGCGGCACATTTTGTCACCCACACGCAGACGCTCACAACACATATACACACACCAAATACCAAAATAACACACAAAGGAGCCACAACACAGCGTGCACATTCTGCACCCACACGCAGACGTCTCACAACAAATATACACACACACAAATACCCACATTTACAACAAAGGAGAGCCACAAACACAGCGTGCACATTTGTCACCCACACGAAGCGTTCACAACACAAGATACACACACCAAAAATACCCAACTACACACCAAAAGGAGCCACAAAAACACAGCCGTGCACATTCTGTCACCCACACGAAGACGTCTACACACATTATTACACACACAAATACCCAAAATACAAACAAAGGAGCACAAAAACCAGCGGCACATTGCACCCCACACGAAGACGTCTCACAACAAATTACACCCACACAAATACCCACATACACACAAAGGAGCCACAAACACAGGTGGCACCTTCTGTCACCCACAACGAAAGAAGGCTCCAACAACACATCTACACACACACAAATACCACATACACACCAAGAGACCACAAAACACAGCCGTGCACATTCTGTTCCACCCACACGAAGACGTCTCACAACACTATACACACACACAAATACCCACATAATCAAAAACGGAGCCAAAACAAAAACACAGGTGCACATTCTGTCACCCACACGAAGACGTCTCACAACCATACACACACACAAATACCCACATACACACAAAGGAGCAACAAAAACACAAGCGTGCACATTTCTGTCACCCACACGGAAGAGTCTCACAAAACAATATTAACACACACAACAACGACACACCATACTCACCAAAGGAAGCCACCAAACACAGCGTGCAATTCTTGTCACACCACACGAAGACGTGTCACAAAAACCTATACACCAACACAAATACCCACATACACACAAAGGAGCCACAAACACAGCGTGCACATTCTGTCACCCACACGAAGACGTCTCACAACACATATACACACACACAAATACCCACATACACACAAAGGAGCCACAAACACAGCGTGCACATTCTGTCACCCACACGAAGACGTCTCAAAAAACATAGACACACAGCACAAATACCCACTTTACACACAAGGAGCCACAAACACAGCGTTGAAACATTATGTCACCCACAAGAAGATGTCTCCAAACACATTTAGCACACAACAAAAATACACAACATCACACAAAGGAGCCACAAAACACAGCGTGCACCATTCTGTCACCCACACGAAAGCCGTTTCACAACACATATACACACACAAAAATACCCACATACACACAAAGGGGCCACAAACACAGCGTGCACATTCTGTCACCCACACGAAGACGTCTCACAACACATATACACACACAAATACCCCACACACACAAGGCGCCACAACAAGAGTGCACCTTCTGTCACCCACACGAAGACGTCTCACACACATATAACACACACAAACCCCACATACACCACAAAGGAGCACAAACACAGCGTGCACATTCTGTCACCCCACGAAGACGTTCACAAACCCTAGACACACCACACAAATACCCACAACAAACAAAGGAGCCACAAACGCAGCGTGACATTCTGTCACCCCACGAAGACGTCTCACAACACATTACACACACACCAAATACCCACCTTACACACAAAGAGCCACAACACAGCGTGCACACTTCTGTCACCCCACACGAAGAAGTCTCCACAACACATATACACCACACACAAATACCCCACATAAACACAAAAGGAGCACAAACACCAGCGTGCAACATTCTGTCCACCCACACGAAGACGGCTCACAACACATATACACACACACAAATACCCACATACACACAAAGGGGCCACAAACACAGCGTGCACATTCTGTCACCCACACGAAGACGTCTCACAACACATATACACACACACAAATACCCACATACACACAAAGGAGCCACAAACACAGCGTGCACGATCGGCACCCAAACGAAGGAAGTATCACAACACATATACACACACACAAATACCCACTACACAAAAAGGAGCAACAAACACGCGTGAAATTCGTCCACCCACACGAAGACGTCTCACAACACATATACACACACACAATTTCCACTTACACACACTGGCGCGCTAATTCTAGCACCCAACTTTCTTGAAGTCAGCTTGCGCTGAGCGTATCAGTGGTGGGATGAGCACACCAATCCAAGACAGGGGGTCTGCATACGCCTCCCACTTGCCACTCTTTTCATCCCCAGGTATTCCCGCCCAACACAAAGCTGACACACACACATACAAATACACACACACATACACACACACACACACACACACACACACACACACAAACAGCAAAGAGTGCACATTCTATCACCCACCTTTTTTGAAGTCAGCTTGCGCTGAGCGTAGCAGTGGTGGGATGAGCACACCAATCCAAGACAGGGGGTCAGCCTGCGGCTGCCACTTACCACTTCTTTCATCCCCAGGTTTGCCCGCCCAACACAAAGCTGACACACACAAACACACAGCATAGAGTGCACATTCTATCACCCACCTTTTTTGAAGTCAGCTTGCGCTGAGCGTAGCGGTGGTGGGATGAGCACACCAAACCAAGACAGGGGGTCAGCATGCGGCTGCCACCTCTCCATCTCATCCTCCTCATCGTCATCATTCATTTCATCACATTTAAACTTCTCGTCCATGCCAGCTGCTCCTGTTGCTCCTGGTCCGGGTGCTGCTATTGCCACTGTTTTCTTGCTATTTTTGAGGCTACCGCTTGTCTGTCGCAATTCCAAAGTCCCCTCTGAATCTGCGTATGAAATAGAATGATACACGAACCTCACACCTCGTAATAAGGCGTACTATTTATGTACTTATTTATTAATATGACATGTTTTTATTTATTAATATGACATGTATTTATTTATTAATATGACATGCTTTTAAACTGTCCGGGTGCTGCTCTTGCCACCGGTTCCTTGCTATTTTTGGGGCTACCGCTTGTTTGTTGCAATTCCAAATCCCCCGCTGAGTCTGCGTATGAAATATAAAGATACATGAACCTCACCCCTCGTAATATGGCGTACTATTTATGTATTTATTTATTAATATGACATGTTTTTAAACTGTCCGGGTGCTGCTCTTGCTGCCGGTTTCATGCTAATTTTGAGACTACCGCTAGTTTGATGCAATTCCAAATCCCCCGCTGAGTCTGCGTATGAAATATAATGATACATTATATGGCGTAATAAGGTGTACTATTTGTTTATTTATAGATATGACATGTTTTTGAACTGTCTGGGTGTTGCTCTTGCTGTTGGGTTCTTGCTATTTTGAGGCTACCGCTCGTTTGATGCAGTTCCAAACTCCCTCCTGAATCTGCGTGTGAAATGTGGCGGTTCATGATATGACGTAATAAGGCGTACTATTTATGTATTTATTTATTAATATGACATGTTTTTAAACTGTCATGGTGCTGCTCTTGCCACCGGTTCCTTGCTATTTTTGGGGCTACCGCTTGTTTGTTGCAATTCCAAATCCCCCGCTGAGTCTGCGTATGAAATATAAAGATACATGAACCTCACCCCTCGTAATATGGCGTACTATTTGTTTATTTATAGATATGACATGTTTTTGAACTGTCTACAACCATTCATTTCATTCTGTAATGTGTTGCCTTTTTTTGAGGCTACCGCTCGTCTGTTGCAGTTTCAAATTCCCTTCTTAATCTGCGTTGTTTTTGTTAGTTGTGACTGGTTGTGGAATTTCACCCCAGGAGGTCCCGACACAAAATACAAAATGGCAATATGAAATATAATATCGTAAAAAAAATGATGATACAGGAGCCTCTTTCCTCGTAATATCGTGTTCTATTCATTCATTTATATGACATGTTTTAAACCTGTCTGCACCCATTAATTGTATTATGTAATTTGTTGCCTATTTTTCAGGCTTCTGCTCGTCTGTTGCAATTCCCAATCCCCTTCTGAATCTGCGTATGACATATAATGATACATGATATGACATCGCTCGCTGAAATATGGAGAACTAATTATTCATTTGTATTTGTATGCCATGTTTTAAAACTGCCTGCACCCATTAATTGGATTATGTAATTTGTTGCCTATTTTTGAGGCTTCTGCTCGTCTGTTGCAATTCCAAATTCTTTTCTGAGTCTGCGTATGACATATAATGATACATGATATGACATCGCTCGCTGAAATATGGAGAACTTTTTATTCATTTATATTTGTATGACATGTTTTTGAACTGTATGCAACCATAAACCGTATTATGCAACAAGAAAGCTATTTTTAGGCTACCCCTGTTCTGTTGCAATTCCAAATCCCCTTCTGTGTCTGCGTATGAAATATAATGATACCTGATGTGATATGATAGCTTGTTTCAATGATGGTGTGAGGCTGTCGCTGTCAACCGGTTGGTTGCTATTCCAAATCCCCTTGTATGTGTGATCCCCCTGAATGTGTGAATGACATATAATGATACATGAATCCCCCTGAATGTGTGAATGACATGTAATGATACATGAATCCCCCTGAATGTGTGAATGACATATAATGATACATGAATCCCGCTGAATGTGTGAATGACATATAATGATACATGAATCCCCGGAATGTGTGAAATGAAATATAATGATACATGAATCCCCCGACGTGTGTGAAATGAATATAATGATACATGAATACCCCTGAATGTGTGAAGGACCATATAATGAAGACATGAATCACATGACGGTGTGAAGGACATCAAGGATACATGAATCCCCCTGAATGTGTGAATGACATATAATGATACATGAATCCCCCTGAATGTGTGAATGACATATAATGATACATGAATCCCCCTGAATGTGTGAATAACATATAATGATACATGAATCCCCCTGAATGTGTGAATGAAATATAATGATACATGAATCCCCCTGAATGTGTGAATGACATGTAATGAACCTGCATCCCACTGAATGTGTGAATAACATTAATGATACATGAAATCCCCGAATGTGTGAATGACATAAATTGATACATGAAAGCCCCTGAATGTGTGAATACATATAATGGATACATGAATCCCCTCCTGAATGTGTGCATATAACCATATAATGGCTACTGAATCCCCCTGGATGTTGAATGAAAGCTAATGATAAATGAATCCCCCTGAATGTGTGACAGGACATATAATGAAATTGAACCCCCTGAAGTGTGAATAATGACATATGTGATACATGAATCCCCCTGAATGTGTGAATGACATATAATGTGTAACATGAATCCCTGCATGTGTGCATGCAAATATAATGATACATGAATCCCCACAGAAGTGTGCATGACATAATGATACATGAATCCCCCTGAAATGTGTTGAATGACATATTAATGTACATGCATCCCCTGATGTGTGAATGACATTATGATACAGGAATCCACCGAATGTGTGAATGACATATAATGATACATGAATCCCCCTGAATGTGTGAATGACATATAATGATACATGAATCCCCCTGAATGTGTGAATAACATATAATGATACATGAATCCCCCTGAATGTGTGAATGACATATAATGATACATGAATCCCCCTGAATGTGTGAATGACATGTAATGATACATGAATCCCCCTGAATGTGTGAATAACATATAATGATACATGACTCCCATGAATGGTGAATTCATATATGAACATGAATCCCATGCCTGAAAATGTTCGTGAAAAACATATAATGATACATGCATACCTGAATGTGTGCATGACATATAATGATACATGTTTCCCCTGAAGGTGTGAATGGAACAATTCTGATACATGAATCCCCTGAATGTGTGAATTGACATATAATGGATACATGGAAATCCCCCGGAAGTGTGAAGACATATAATGATAATGAACCCCTGAATGTGTGAATGACATATAATGATACATGAATCCCCCTGAATGTGTGAATAACATATAATGATACATGAATCCCATGAAATGTGTGAATGACATATTTATAATGATACAGAATCCCCCGAAGTGTGAATAACATATAAGATAATGACTCCAACCTTTAGGAAGCGTTACTTAGTTATTTATCCATTTATTTATATGACAAGTGTTTGAACTTTCTGCAGCCCTTAATTGCGTTCAATAACAAGTCTTCTATTTTTGAGGCTGCCGCTCG
Organism: Chlamydomonas sp. ICE-L; assembly: GCA_013435795.1. NCBI lineage: Eukaryota > Viridiplantae > Chlorophyta > Chlorophyceae > Chlamydomonadales > Chlamydomonadaceae > Chlamydomonas > Chlamydomonas sp. ICE-L. The sequence goes on along the minus strand of JACBWV010000404.1, from coordinate 792,603 downwards.
TCTGTTGCAATTCCAGACCCCACCTGAATCTTCGTACGGCAGAGGTGTGGGTGGCTGGGTGCCCTTTCTGTGTGTGTGTGTGATGACTTTGTGTGGCTAGCTAGCTGGCTGGCTGGCTGGCTGGTTGGCTGGTGATAAGTAACACCAACACCCACACCAACACCCACACAATTAATTTCATTCTACAACAATTCTTCTATTTTTGAGGCTACCGGTCGTCTGCCACAATTTCAGATCCCTCTCTGAATCTGCGCATGGAAGATAATAAGTAATAAATAAATAAATAAATAAATAAATAAATAAATAAATAAATAAATAAATAAATAATAAAAATGGAAGATAATAATAATCTGCGCATGGAAGATAATAAGTAATAAATAAATAAATAAATAAATAAATAAATAAATAATAAAAATGGAAGATAATAATAATCTGTGCACGGAAGATAATAATAATACTAACAATATTAACAACATTACATGTTTTTAAACTGTCTATCTTATACACCAATACCCATACCCTACCCCCCCCCCCCCCCCCCCCCCCTCACCTCCAATCCCCCCCCCCCCCCCCCCCCCCACACCACCACCACCCACCCACCCACCCACCCACCCACCCACACACATGCACACACACCATGAACCTCCATAGTTTTACCTTCTTGTACCTTCATGTGAGCTAGCATGTCCATATTGTACTGCGGTTGGCCAATGGACCCCATACTGTACTTCGCTTGAGCTAGGCTAAAGAAGCCCTGCAGGAAGTAAACAGGCCATGCTGTGAAAAAAACTGTACTTCGTCTGAGCTAGGCTAAAGAAGCCCTGCATGTGGTACACAACTGTACTTCGCTTGAGCTAGGCTAAGGAAGCCCTGCAGGACGTAAACAGGCCATGCTGTGAAAATTACTGTACTTCGTCTGAGCTAGGCTAAAGAAGCCCTGCATGTGGTACACAACTGTACTTCGCTCGAGCTAGGCTAAGGAAGCCCTGCAGGACGTAAACAGGCCATGCTGTGAAAATTACTGTACTTCGTCTGAGCTAGGCTAAAGAAGCCCTGCATGTGGTACACAACTGTACTTCGCTCGAGCTAGGCTAAGGAAGCCCTGCAGGACGTAAACAGGCCATGCTGTGAAAATTACTGTACTTCGTCTGAGCTAGGCTAAAGAAGCCCTGCATGTGGTACACAACTGTACTTCACTCGAGCTAGGCTAAGGAAGCCCTGCAGGACGTAAACAGGCCATGCTATGGAAAAAGATAACGCCTGGAGGGACGTGGTGTTAAGGGGACCCAGGCCATGCTGTAATGCATGTCATCATGTCAAAATATGCTTTGCTGAATTACATCATTACATGTGTATACATCTGTATGTGTTGCCTAGTTAGGGGGTGAAGAGGCCCTGCAGGTAGTAACAGGCCATGCTGCAATGCATTTACTCGTGTCACAGTATATACCGGCAATTGACATAATTACATGATTATATGTCTGCCGGTGCCGTCTCGTACAAGGCTGAAGAAGCACTGTAGGTAGTAAACAGGCCAAGCTGCAATGCATTTACTCGTGTCACAGTATATACCGGCAATTGACATAATTACATGATTATATGTCTGCCGGTGCCGTCTCGTACAAGGCTGAAGAGGCCCTGTAGATAGTAAACAGGCCAAGCTGCAATGCATTTACTCGTGTCACAGTATATACCGGCAATTGACATAATTACATGATTATATGTCTGCCGGTGCCGTCTTGTACAAGGCTGAAGAGGCACTGTAGGTAGTAACAGGCCATGCTGCAATGCGTTTACTCCTGTCACAGTATATACCGGCAATTGACATAATTACATGATTATATGTCTGCCGGTGCCGTCTCGTACAAGGCTGAAGAGGCACTGTAGGTAGTAAACAGGCCATGCTGCAATGCATTTACTCATGTCACAATATATTCTGCTGATGTACATGATTGCAAGAATATAGATCTGTATGTGTTGCCTAGTTAGGGGGTGAAGAGGCCCTGCAGGTACTAACAGGCCATTCTGCAATGCATTTAATCATGTCCCAGTATATACTGGTGATTTACGTGATTACATTATTACATATCTGACGGGATCGCCTTGTACAGAGGGTATGATAATGTACATGTGTACTACGGTGCCGCCTTGTACAGAGGGTATGATAATGTACATGTGTACTACGGTGCCGCCTTGTACAGAGGGTACGATAATGTACATGTGTACTACGGTGCCGCCTTGTACAGAGGGTATGATAATGTACATGTGTACTACGGTGCCGCCTTGTACAGAGGGTATGATAATGTACATGTGTACTACGGTGCCGCCTTGTACAGAGGGTATGATAATGTACATGTGTACTATGGTGCCGCCTTGTACAGGGTTGAAGAGGCACTGCAGGAAGTAAACAGGCCATGCTGTAATGCATTTAATCATGTTACATTTTATACCGGTGATTTACATTATTATATATCTGCCGGTGCCGCCTTTATAGGGTGTATGATAATGGACATCTGTACAGGGTGAATGATAATGTACATACGTACTGGCTGTATGATAATGTACATCTGTACTACGGTTTTGCCTTGTACAGGGCTGAAGAGGCACTGCAGGCATAAACAGGTCATTCTGCTATAGGCATGGATTTGATACATATATATTGTATATGTAAGGTATTTGATCTATACATATATATGATAATGTATATGATCTCTCTCTATATATATATTGGTATGTTTATTAATTATTATTCTAAATAGTTATTCGATTATATATGTATATATATTGGTCTATGCAGGTATATGATCTATACATATATATTGGTATAAATAAGTATTTTATAAATACATTTCAATAAATATGTATATTGGTTTATGTAGGCATTTGATACATATGTATATTGGTATATGTAGGCATTTGATATATATATATATGTTATGTGCACCCCTCCATGCACCCACCCATGCATTTAGCACAACCACTTCTGCACTCCCCTACCTCATTAGCTAACACCTCTGCTAACTGCTTGTGTGCATCCCTGCTTCTGTGCTACCCTCCATGCATCCCTTCATGAACCCACCCATGCATTTAGCACAAACACTTCTGCATCCCCCTAACGTTTTCATCACCCCAGTTAACTGCTTACGGGCATCCATGCACCCCTCTACGCACCCCTCCATGCACCCCTCCATGCACCCCTCCATGCACCCGTCCATGCACCCCTCTACGCACCCCTCCATGCACCCCTCCATGCACCCCTCCATGCACCCGTCCATGCACCCCTCCACGCACCCCTCCATGCACCCCTCCATGCACCCCTCCATGCACCCCTCCATGCACCCCTCCATGCACCCCTCCATTCACCCCTCCATGCACCCCTCCATGCACCCCTCCATGCCACCCCTCCAGCACCCCTCCATGCACCCCTCCATGCACCCCTCTCGCACCCTCCATGCACCCCCTCCATGCACCCCTCCATGCAACCCTCCATGCAACCCTCCATGCACCCCTCCATGCACCCCTCCATGCACCCTTCTACGCAACCCTCCATGCACCCCTCTACGCAACCCTCCATGCACCCCTCCATGCACCCCTCCCATGCACCCCTCCATGCACCCCTCCATTCACCCCTCCATGCACCCCTCCATGCACCGTCCGTGCACCCCTCCATGCACCCTCTACGCACCCCTCCATGCACCCCTCCATGGCACCCCTCCATGCACCCCTCCATTCACCCCTCCATGCACCCCTCCATGCACCCCTCCATGCCACCCTCCATGCAACCCTCCATTCACCCCTCCATGCACCCCTCCATGCACCCCTCTACGCACCCCTCCATGCAACCCTCCATGCAACTCTTCATGCATTCAGCAAAAACACTTCAGCACTTCCCTGTATTTTTCTAACTAAGACCTCTGCTAACTGCTTGTGCGCATCCCTGCTTACATGCGCCCCTCCATGCACCCCTCCATGCAACCCTACATGCATTCAGCACAACCACTTCGGCACTTCCCTACCTTTTTCATCACCTCAGTTAACTGCTTACGGGCATCGATGTACTCCTGCAACAGCATCACAAGAAAAAATGATCAAACTAGAGCAACCGCAACACAATGACTAGTTTTCTAGAGCTTGGTGGGAGGTCCCCCGTCATGCTCTACATATTGGCTGGGGAACAGGTCATAATGTACTTCTGCAACAGCATCACCTGGGCAGATTATTGATCGAGAGCAACAGCATCACGAGGACAAGTTATCTAACTAGAGCTTGATGGAAGGTCCTCCGACGTGCTCTACATATTGGTAAGGGAACAGGTCATAATGTACTCCTGCAACAGCAACACAAGGGCAGATGAGTGATCAAGAGCAACAGCATCACAAAAACAAGTTATTTAACTAGTGCAACCGCATCACAATCACAAGTTACATAATTATAGTTGGTGGGAGGTCTTCCGTTGTGCTCTAGATATTGGTTGGGGAACAGGTCATGATGTACTCCTGCAACAGCATCACCTGGGTAGATTATTGATCGAGAATAACAGCATCATGAGGGGAAATGATAAAAGTAGTGTGACCGCATCACAATCACAAGTTATTTAATTATAGTTGGTGGGAGGTCTTCCGTTGTGCTCTAGATATTGGTTAGGGAACAGGCCATAATGTACTCCTGTAACAGCAACACAAGGGCAGATGAGTGATCAAGAGCAACAGCATCACAAAAACAAGTTATTTAACTAGTGCAACCGCATCACAATCACAAGTTACATAATTATAGTTGGTGGGAGGTCTTCCGTTGTGCTCTAGATATTGGTTGGGGAGCAGTTCATGATGTACTCCTGCAACAGCATCACCTGGGCAGATTATTGATCGAGAATAACAGCATCATGAGGGGAAATGATCAAACTAGTGTGACCGCATCACAATCACAAGTTATTTAATTAGAGTTGGTGGGAGGTCTTCCATTGTGCTCTAGATATTGGTTGGGTAACAGGTCATGATGTACTCCTGCAACAGCAACACAAGGGCAAATTATTGATCGAGAACAACAGCATCACCAGGACAAGTTATGGAAATAGCGCGACCGCATCAGAATCACAAGTTACGAACATAGAGCTTGATGTGAGGTCGTCTGTCATGCTCTAGATATTGGTTTGGGAGAAGGTCATAATGTACTCCTGCAACAGCATCACCTGGGCAGATAATTGATCGAGAACAACAGAATCATGAGGGAAAATGATCAAACTAGTGTGACCGCATCACAATCACAAGTTATTTAATTATAGTTGGTGGGAGGTCTTCCGTTGTGCTCTACATATTGGTTGGGGAACAGGCCATAATGTACTCCTGCAACAGCATCACCTGGGCAGATTACTGATCGAGAACAACAGCATCACCAGGACAAGTTATGGAAATAGCGCGACCGCATCAGAATCACAGGTTATTAACATAGAGCTTGATGCAAGGTCCCCTGTCATTCTCTACATATTGGTTGGGGAACAGGATCACGAAGGCAAAAGGTAATGATAACGCCTGGTGGGGCGTGGCGTTAAGGGAGCCCGTCGTACGCGGGTGGGGAGCGGTCTCCAACCTCAGCTGGACAAGCTACCATTGTGGTTGACAACGACCTGCAACGTCAAGAGCGACCGAAGGGGGTGTCGAACCCCCGACTCTTCATCCTCAAGCGATCTGGTCTACCACTAGACCATTGTATATCACTGAAAGGGGCTATCACGAAGGCAAATGATCTAACTAGTGTGACCGCATCAGAATCACAAAATCGCCTCACATTGAAATAACGAGGTGCTTCATTAGAATTTGTGCTGCTGATAAGAGAAATTTGACCAATCACATGATTTGACCATTCACATAATTTAATCACACATTATTTGACCAACAAGAGAAATTTGACCAATCAAATAAGGTACTATGTCGTATTCTTGCTTTTAGTTGGGAACCAAATCATGAAAGTATCCCATCCGATTGTATTGAACATCAGAAAAACTTGCGAGCATCCACACTCTCCTGCAACAACATCACAAGGACAATTTATCGAACTAGAGCTTGATGTGAGGTCTCCCGATTTGTATTTGCTAATAGTTTGGTACCAGGTCATGAAAGTATCCCATCCGATTGTATTGAAAAGCAAAAAAAAGCGAGCATCCACACTCTCCTGCAACTACAGCACAAGGGCAATTGATCGAAGTAAAGCTGGATGCGAGGTCCCTCGATGTTTCCATGCTAGTAGTTTGGTACCAGGTCATGCAAGTATCCCATACAATTGTATTGGACATCAAAAAAACTTGTGAGCATCCTAGCTCTCTTGCAACAACATCACAAGGATCATTTATCGACCTAGAGCTTGAATCGAGGTCCCCTGATGTGTTCATGCTAGTAGTTGGGTACCAGGTCATGAAAGTATCCCATAAACATGCTTCCCACTTGTTTTATTGATTGACTCCAGGGGCTTCTAGGCTGCATGCTACACCATATGGTGATTGTATGCTAGAATCAAACATTTTTCGGTTTCAGTTGGTTTGACTAGTAGCAGGGGCTTCTAGGCAGCTGCATTCTACAACCAAGTTGTCATCCACTCACATCAACACTATCCATGGTGCTGACAAAAGCAGCCTCAACAGCAGATTCTTGGCCAGCCATTCTAGTGATTCAATGATTCAAGAATTATGAAGGAGGAAGTTTCTTGACAAGAGGAATTCAGAGGAGGTGGCAGGATATCTAACCCTCTTTCTGTAAGAAATTGATAAGGGGTTTGTCAGAAGAAGAGGAAGTTTCGAACTAGCAGGTCGGTAGCAGCTGATTTGAATGATCAATCAGTTGAGGGTGGTGAATCCAAGCATTCGAGTTGGAGCGCTGCTTGCGAAAATTGGTGTTCTCGGAATTTGATCTGACAGCCGGTCGCGATTGATTGGGTGAGCTGCCTAGAAACTGGGCCCTGTAATGTACTGCTTTCCCCGAGGTCCCCAGTTTCATAATTGTGTTGACTTCGCAACTTCGCAACCTCGCTCGTCCCCAAGGCTCGCCTCAGCATCGCCTATTGAACTTCTGATCCAACTGCCCACTGCTACAATTACTGTACGGTCGCCCTCTGCTTCATTTTCATCTTGACAGATGCTTTGACCCGCGTCCTTATTTGCTCGAATTCCTTCTTACACCAAAGCGAATCGCTAAAAATTCTTCCGCATCGGTTCAATTCCGCATCCCCATCCAAGCCTCCTCGTTGAGATTACCCTACGGTCTGGAACAGATTCCTAAATCGACTACTCGACCCCCCTAGTCCTCTTCCTCATCCAATTGAAGCCAAGCTTCCTTTTAAGCCAAGCCAATCCCCCTTTAAGCCAGCCCATATCCATCTAGAATAGTTCTTCCACTCTTCTTACTCTACTCTCCCCCTCAGCTGCACTAATGGGCAACAAGCAGACTAAACGGCTCGGGGGCAAGCTATCCCCACAAGATGTAGAACGATTGCAAAGAAGGTACTGTGCTAATCATCAGTCATTACATTGTCATAGACAGGCCATAATTATCCCCACAAAAGAAGCCCACCCCACACCATCTTATGGGATCTTCCAACTATCTTCAAGTAAAAAACACTGATAGCAAGCAATTAAGCAACGAGGCAAAGGAGCAATAAAGCAAGAGACTGAAGCTCAACAGGGATGTCCCGTTATCCCTGAGGGTTGGTAAACAATACTGTGACATGCATGCATACCTGCTGTGCGCTGCATATGAATTGTATGTGTGTGGTGCGTGTGTGTGCGAGAGTTTACGGTACCTGTATTTACTGCATATTGTGTGTGTCATGTTCCGTTTGTCTCTCAGGGTTAGCAGGCACTGCTGTGCCATGCATGCACGTCTGCTGTGTGCTGCAAGTGAATTGTGTGTGTGTGGTGTGTACAAAACGTTTATTTAATGCATAAATTGTGTATCTCTGTGTGTGAGAGCTTACAGTACGTTTATTTACTGCATATTGTGTGTGTCATGTTCCGTTTGTCTCTCAGGGTTAGCAGGCACCGCTGTGCCATGCATGTAGGGACCGGCAAATCATATGATGCTGACCAAAGAGGAGTATGATATCATATGATATCATACACATATCATATGATCGAATATCATATGATATGATGCCGCAGGCCAAAGTTACCTAGTCAGACCGCCGGCATCGTATGATATCATATGATGACATGATATCATATAATATCATATTGCCGACCCCTACATGCATGCACGCCTGCTGTGTGCTGCATGTGAATTGTGTGTGCGTGGTGTGTACAGTACGTTTATTAATGCATATATTGTGTATCTGTCTGTGTGAGAGCTTACAGTACGTTTATTTACTGCATTTTGTATGTGTCGTGTTCTGTGTGGCTCGCATGGTTGGCAGGCACCGCTGTGCCATGCATTCACGTCTGCTGTGCGCCACATGAGAATTGTATGTTTGTGTGCGTGAGAGAGTTTTCAGAACATATATTTACTGTGTGTATTTGTGTGTCATGCCCTGTGTGTCTATGGGGTTGGAAATCACCGCTGCGCCATGCATGCACGCCTGCTGTACGCTACATATGAATTGTGTGTGTGTTTGTGTATACGGTACATTTATTTACTATGTGTATTTGTGTATCATGTCCTGTGTGTCCATGAGGTTGGAAATCACAATACATGTCGTGAATCAATGTACTGTAGGCTCACACACACACGTACACAATATATGCAGTAAATCAATATCCATGCATGCACGCCTGCTGCGCACCGCATGTGAATTGTGTGTGTGTGTATGTGTGCGTATGTATGTACAGTACCTTGATTTACTGCATATATTGTGTACGTGTGTGTGTGAGCCTACAGTACATTGATTCACGACATGTATTGTGTGTGTCAAGTTCTGTGTGTCTATGGAGGTTGGCAGGGACGGATGCGCCACGCATGCTTATCTGCTGTGCGCTCCATGAGAATTTTGTGTTTGTGTGTGTTCGTTTCCATAACATTATTTCCTATTTATTTATTTTTATTTCCTGCGCGTATTTGTGTGTGTTCGTTTCCATAACGTTATTTCCTATTTATTTATTTTTATTTCCTGCGCGTATTTGTGTGTGTTCGTTTCCATAACGTTATTTCCTATTTATTTATTTTTATTTCCTGCGCGTATTTGTGTATGTTCGATTCCATATTGTTATTTCCTATTTATTTATTTTTATTTCCTGCGCGTATTTGTGTGTGTTCGTTTCCATAACGTTATTTCCTATTTATTTATTTATTTTTATTTCCTGCTCGTATTTATGTGTGTTAGTTTCCATAACGTTATTTCCTATTTATTTATTTTTATTTCCTGCACGTATTTGTGTGTGTTAGTTTCTATAACGTTATTTCCTATTTATTTGTTTTTATTTCCTGCGCGTCGTGTGTCCGGTGTGTCTATGGAGGTTTGAAGTCACCGCTGTGCCATGCATGCACGTCTGATGTGCAATACATGTGAATTGTGTGTGTGTGTTTGTGCATATGGTACATTTATTCAGTGTGTGTATTTGTGTGTCATGTCCGGTGTGTGTCTGAGGGTTGGCAGACACCGATATACAAGCATTCACGTCTGCATTGCGCCACATGAGAATTGTATGTTTGTGTGTGTGAGAGAGTTTTCAGAATATCTATTTACTGTGTGTATTTGTGTGCCATGCCCTGTGTGTCTATGAGGTTGGAAATCACCGCTGCGCCATGCATGCACGTCTGTATTGCGCCACATGAGAGTTGTATGTTTGTGTGAGTGAAAGAGTTTTCAGAACCTTTATTTACTGTGTGTATTTGTTTGTCATGTCCGGTATATATCTGAGGGTTGGAGGGCACCGATATAGAAGCATGCATATCTGCTGTGCGGTACTCGTGAAATGTGTGTGTATGTGTGTTTGTGTTTACCGTACCTTTATTTACTGTGTGTATTTGTTTGTCTTGTCCGGTGTATCTCTGAGGGTTGGAGGGCACCGATATGGAAGCATGCATATCTGCTGTGCGGTGCTCGTGAAATGTGTGTGTATGTGTGTTTGTGTTTACCGTACCTTTATTTACTGTGTGTATTTGTTTGTCTTGTCCGGTGTATCTCTGAGGGTTGGAGGGCACCAAAATGGAAGCATGCATATCTGCTGTGCGGTACTCGTGAAATGTGTGTGTATGTGTGTTTGTGTTTACCGTACCTTTATTTACTGTGTGTATTTGTTTGTCTTGTCCGGTGTATCTCTGAGGGTTGGAGGGCACCGATATGGAAGCATGCATATTTGCTGTGCGGTGCTCGTGAAATGTGTGTGTATGTGTGTTTGTTTTTACTGTACCTTTATTTACTGTGTGTATTTGTTTGTCCTGTCCGGTGTATCTCTGAGGGTTGGAGGGCACCGATATGGAAGCATGCATATCTGCTGTGCGGTACTCGTGAAATGTGTGTGTATGTGTGTTTGTGTTTACCGTACCTTTATTTACTGTGTGTATTTGTTTGTCTTGTCCGGTGTATCTCTGAGGGTTGGAGGGCACCGATATGGAAGCATGCATATTTGCTGTGCGGTGCTCGTGAAATGTGTGTGTATGTGTGTTTGTTTTTACTGTACCTTTATTTACTGTGTGTATTTGTTTGTCTTGTCCGGTGTATCTCTGAGGGTTGGAGGGCACCTATATGGAAGCATGCATATCTGCTGTGCGGTACTCGTGAAATGTGTGTGTATGTGTGTTTGTGTTTACTGTATCTTTATTTACTGTGTGTATTTGTTTGTCTTGTCCGGTGTATCTCTGAGGGTTGGAGGGCACCGATATAGAAGCATGCATATCTGCTGTGCGGTACTCGTGAAATGTGTGTGTATGTGTGTTTGTGTTTACTTTACCTTTATTTACTGTGTGTATTTGTTTGTCTTGTCCGGTGTATCTCTGAGGGTTGGAGGGCACCGATATGGAAGCATGCATATCTGCTGTGCGGTGCTCGTGAAATGTGTGTGTATGTGTGTTTGTGTTTACCGTACCTTTATTTACTGTGTGTATTTGTTTGTCTTGTCCGGTGTATCTCTGAGGGTTGGAGGGCACCGATATGGAAGCATGCATATCTGCTGTGCGGTGCTCGTGAAATGTGTGTGTATGTGTGTTTGTGTTTACCGTACCTTTATTTACTGTGTGTATTTGTTTGTCTTGTCCGGTGTATCTCTGAGGGTTGGAGGGCACCGATATGGAAGCATGCATATTTGCTGTGCGGTGCTCGTGAAATGTGTGTGTATGTGTGTTTGTTTTTACTGTACCTTTATTTACTGTGTGTATTTGTTTGTCTTGTCCGGTGTATCTCTGAGGGTTGGAGGGCACCAAAATGGAAGCATGCATATCTGCTGTGCGGTACTCGTGAAATGTGTGTGTATGTGTGTTTGTGTTTACTGTATCTTTATTACTGTGTGTATTTGTTTGTCTTGTCCGGTGTATCTCTGAGGGTTGGAGGGCACCGATATGGAAGCATGCATATCTTGCTGTGCGGTACTCGTGAAATGTGTGTGTATGTGTGTTTGTGTTTACTGTATCTTTATTTACTGTGTGTATTTGTTTGTCTTGTCCGGTGTATCTCTGAGGGTTGGAGGGCACCGATATGGAAGCATGCATATCTGCTGTGCGGTCCTCGTGAAATGTGTGTGTATGTGTGTTTGTGTTTACTGTATCTTTATTTACTGTGTGTATTTGTTTGTCTTGTCCGGTGTATCTCTGAGGGTTGGAGGGCACCGATATGGAAGCATGCATATCTGCTGTGCGGTGCTCGTGAAATGTGTGTGTATGTGCGTTTGTGTTTACAGTACCTTTATTTACTGTTTGTATTTGTTTGTCTTGTCCGGTGTATCTCTGAGGGTTGGAGGGCACCGATATGGAAGCATGCATATTTGCTGTGCGGTGCTCGTGAAATGTGTGTGTATGTGTGTTTGTGTTTACCGTACCTTTATTTACTGTGTGTATTTGTTTGTCTTGTCCGGTGTATCTCTGAGGGTTGGAGGGCACCGATATGGAAGCATGCATATCTGCTGTGCGGTGCTCGTGAAATGTGTGTGTATGTGTGTTTGTTTTTACTGTACCTTTATTTACTGTGTGTATTTGTTTGTCTTGTCCGGTGTATCTCTGAGGGTTGGAGGGCACCGATATGGAAGCATGCATATCTGCTGTGCGGTACTCGTGAAATGTGTGTGTATGTGTGTTTGTGTTTACTGTATCTTTATTTACTGTGTGTATTTGTTTGTCTTGTCCGGTGTATCTCTGAGGGTTGGAGGGCACCGATATGGAAGCATGCATATTTGCTGTGCGGTGCTCGTGAAATGTGTGTGTATGTGTGTTTGTGTTTACCGTACCTTTATTTACTGTGTGTATTTGTTTGTCTTGTCTGGTGTATCTCTGAGGGTTGGAGGGCACCGATATGGAAGCATGCATATTTGCTGTGCGGTGCTCGTGAAATGTGTGTGTATGTGTGTTTGTTTTTACTGTACCTTTATTTACTGTGTGTATTTGTTTGTCTTGTCCGGTGTATCTCTGAGGGTTGGAGGGCACCAATATGGAAGCATGCATATCTGCTGTGCGGTACTCGTGAAATGTGTGTGTATATGTGTTTGTGTTTACCGTACCTTTATTTACTGTGTGTATTTGTTTGTCTTGTCTGGTGTATCTCTGAGGGTTGGAGGGCACCGATATGGAAGCATGCATATCTGCTGTGCGGTACTCGTGAAATGTGTGTGTATGTGTGTGACTGTGTTTACCGTACCTTTATTTACTGTGTGTATTTGTTTGTCATGTCTGGTGTATCTCTGAGGGTTGGCAGGCGCGGATGTGCAAGCATGCATGTCTGGTGTATCTCTGAGGGTTGGCAGGCGCGGATGTGCAAGCATGCATATCTGGTGTATCTCTGAGGGTTGGCAGGCGCGGATGTGTAAGCATGCATGTCTGGTGTATCTCTGAGGGTTGGCAGGCGCGGATGTGCAAGCATGCATGTCCGGTGTATCTCTGAGGGTTGGTAGGCGCGGATGTGCAAGCATGCATGTATGATGTGCGCTGCCTATGAATTGTGTGTGCGTGTGATTTTATTGTACTTGAACTTGTTACATGTTGTGTGTGTCATGTTCCGTGTGTCTCTGAGAGTCGTCACAGGAATTGTATTTTCCGATCGCTACTTCTGTTCCCGTTGGCCACAATACGTACATCTTCAAGTTCGCCACATTTCCCCATTGGTCACAGTACCTTCATCAGCCCATCAAACCTCATGTGCAGGTTTGACCGCCTGGCCAATAGTGAGGGGGAGGTCTCTATCCCACAATTCCAAGGCATGGTGGAACTGGGAGCTAATCCATTCATCAGCAGGATCTTTGAGGTGAGAGGGATTGCAATCATGGCATGGAACCCACCCACCCTAACCCAACCCACCCTAACCCAACCCAACCCAACCCAACCCAACCCACCCTAACACAACCCACTCTAACACAACCCACCCTAACACAACCCACCCTAACACAACCCACCCTAACACAACCCACCCTAACACAACCCACCCAAATCCAACCCACCCAAACCCAACCCACCCTAACCCAGCCCTGTACCATACCATACCATTCCATAATAAACCATACCTAACCATACCACAAACAATTCCAAGGCATGATCCAACTGGGAGCTAATCCGTTCATCAGCTGGATCTTTGAAGTGAAAGGGATGGCATGGAACCGAACAACCCTAACCCAACCCCTTACCATTCCATACCATACCATGCAATTCAATACCGCACCATACCATACAATACCTCAAACAATTCCAAGGCATGGTGGAACTGGGAGCAAACCAATTCATCAGCAGATTTTTTGAGGTACGAGACTACGAGGGATGGCATAGAACCAACCTAACCCAACCCCATATCTTACCTTAACCCAACCCTATACCATACCATACCATACCATACCATACCATACCATTCCACAAAAAATTCCAAGGCATGATCCAACTGGGAGCTAATCCATTCATTAGCTGGATTGTTGAAGTGAAAAGTTCTATGACAAGCGACACGGAAAATCGCTATAGCAGTCATTAGCAGGGATTTTTGAAAGTAGTGGAAAAAGTAGCTTGTCTACCTGGGGTTACAGAGGGGGCTAAAGCGAAAAGGATGGCATGGACCCAACCCACCTGTATGTATGTTACAGTCCAGGGGTATGCCAATAGGCTAAATGGACTTGCCCAACTGTGTAGGAAGGGCTAACAAAGAAAATGACTGATGAACTGAACCCCAAACAATCGTTTTGCCGACGGGGGGGCTGAGCTCGTGCTACAGTGATCATTTAATTCTACACCTCAACCACCACAAACACCTCAACCACCTCAACCCATACCATACCAGCTCAACATTTCCCATCCCAACCACCTCAACCACCTCAACCCAGACCATTCCAGCTCAACATCTCCCACCCCAACCACCTCAACCACCTCAACCTAGACCATACCAGCTCAACATTTCCCATCCAAACCACCTCAACCACCTCAACCCAGACCATACCAGCTCAACATTTCCCATCCAAACCACCTCAACCACCTCAACCCATACCATACCAGCCCAACATTTCCCATCCAAACCAATCCAATCCCATTCAACCCCATCACATCCAATCACATCCAATCACATCCAATGAGGTACATGAAACCATGCTGGCTTGGCCCTGTTGTGCATCCCATCCCATTCCCATTCCCACAAGGAAGACGAAACCCTAGTTGCAAGACCCTGTTGTGCATCCCATCCTTTCCCATCCCATCCCATCCCATCCCAGACAAAACATGCAACCGTGTTGGCTTGGCCCTGTTGTGCATCCCATTCCCATTCCCACAAGGAAGACAAAACTCTAGTTGCAAGACCCTGTTGTGCATCCCATCCCATCCAATCCCATCCCATCCCATCCCATCCCAGACAAAACATGCAACCGTGTTGGCTTGGCCCTGTTGCGCAAATCAAACGATCCAATCTCATGAAAAACATGCAACCCTATTGCGCAGATCTTCGATGCTGACAAAAACGGCGCATTGACAAAAACAGAGTTCACAGATGCCATCATGTACTTCTGTGGTCTCGACGATGAGGAGGAGCAGTACAAATGTAAGAAAAGGTTTGGGACCTACCCTTTCAGCACTAGTCTTTATCATCAGGGATTTTTTCCGCTTTATATAGCGATCACTACATTTGACCCCGTTTTGGCCCCAGTTGCGGCTTTAATTTTTCATTTGTTTATTTGTTTGCCCTAAATGGCCCTAAAAAGCTATCAAAAGCTATAAAAGCTATAAAAGCTATCAAAAGCTATAAAACGCTGTCCCTGGAGGAGGCCTAAAAACATAAAGCTATAAAAAGCTATCAAAAGCTATAAAACCTAGCAAACGCTGTCCCTGGGGGAGGCCTAAAAACATTAAGCTATAAAAACCCCACTTTCAGATTTTGAAAAACAAAACCCTATCCTTACTCCCTATTATTGTTGTTGGCTACTCGTAGCAGCTTCTAGGCAGCTCCCTTGACTGGCTATTCAATTATGTATTAAGCTAGCTTTGGCGGTGGTGGAGACTTGTTTTTTATTTGTGCAACCAGTCGCACAATGTGCGAGTCGTTGCGACCTCGGTGGCACCCTCAGGTGTGTAAGTTTTGGCTGAAATGGGCCCTTGGTCGCCATTAAGTGCGACCATGAGTGAGCGATTTGTGCCCTGGGTCGCACCTGGGATGCGCCAGTCTAGCACAGGTCCAGCCCAGGTAGCTAGCTCTGGCCCACCCCTGCTGGAAGGTACCTAGTCAGAAGTTCTGGTGGTGGTGGTAGTGATGAAGGAGGGCTGCGCCCAACTTTCGAGTCATCCCCTGTGACTTTTGCCTTGCAAGGCTACTGTCTACGTTTTTTTTTTTTGCATAGCCCCCCCTTCTGAGGGGCAAGAGCCCCCATATTCACCCCGTTGTCCGTTTGTCCGCCCGTCCGACCGACGAACGAGGCAAAGCCTGACACGCCGGCCAACTGTCTCTCCGTTACCAACTAACAGGATCAATCGTTGCCACCTGTCGCTCCGTTGCTAACACTCACCGCCAATTTTCCGCGTCGCTTGCGACGCTGCATATGACTTGTCCTTCCAGGTGTGACAGCTTCTTGCCACCTGCCTTGCCAGGCTGTTGCCAGGCTGTCTGTCACCAAGTTTCTTCTCCTGCCAGATTTGACAGCTTCTCGCCAGCTGCCTGGGCTAGACTTTGTGGGCTGTGCGGAAAGAGTCCAGCAGTGCTGACACAATCGCTACGCTCACACAATCGCTGGCTTCCAGATACACTGACTGCCAGCCAGCCCCTTTCAGCGAATCAGTTGGTGTAGTGGTACACCAAATCGCTTTGAGGATGCAGGGTAGTGGGTTCGATTCCCCCTACCGTCGCCCTGAGCGTTGCAGATCGTTGTCAACCGCGATGGTAGCTTGTCCAGTTGAGGTAGAAGACCGCTCTCTACCCGCATACAACGGGTTCCCTTAACACCACGCCCCACCAGGGGTTATCTACCTGTACCTTACCTTACCTTTTGTAACTGTCAGCCTAACAATTTGTCCGCACTACATTCTACATACCGTACTAATTGTCCACTACATTCAACCCCCCACACCCCACCAATCCATCCTACACACACCAATCCCTTCACACACCCCTACACCCACCCACCAATCCATCCTACACACACCAATCCCTCCTCCCTCCCCCACACCCACCCGCCAATCCATCCTCCCCCCCAACCCCCCAACCCCCCCCTCCACACGCACACATACCAATCCATCCTGCACACACCAATCCCTCCTCCCTCCCCCACACCCACCCACCAATCCATCCTCCCCTCCCCCCCTCCCCCCTCCGACTCCACACACACACATGCCAATCCATCCCTACCACAACTCCTACCCACCTTTCCACTGTAGAGCCACCAGGCTGACAATATGTCTGCACTACATTCTACTTACTTATTGTCCACTACATTCAAGTGTATTTAAAAGGTAATGATTACGCCTGGTGGGGCGTGGTGGTAAGGAAACCCGTCGTACACAGGCAGAGAACGGTCTACCACCTCGACTGGACAAGCTACCATCGCGGTTGACAATGACCTGCAACGCTAAGGGTGACCGTAGGGGGAATCGAACCCCCGACCCTAAGTCGTTAAAGCGATGTGGTGTTCCAATCGTATCACTGAAACGGGTTATTCAAGTGTATTATGTATTCAACGTTGTATGATCAACATCCCTCCCCTTCATGCTCCCCTTTCCGCTCTTCTTGCCGCCTCTAGTTTGTTTCATTTTTTTTACTTGACCTAGTTTGTTTTTAGGTTTGAGGGGGTGCCTTAAAAACCCTCGTGCTTCTGTGCTATAAAATTGGATGGTCGGCAGGCTGTGCTACTGTCCAGTCGCGGCAGTGATTTGCTGAGTTTATGTAACGACCCCTCTCTCTCTCATTATGTATTCAACATTGTATTATGTATTCAACATTGTATAATGTATTCAACATTGTATTATGTATTCAACATTGTACTATGTATTCATTCCAGGGTACTACTAAGCGCGCGCAGTGCCGCGCTGCCTTTTCGAGCCCCTCTGCGCGTTTCGCGCAGTTTTTTTCAACCCCCTGTGGGCGCAGCGCGCAGTTTTTGCGCTTTTTGCAGTAAAAAGCGCTGACCAATTTGGCAAGGAGTAGTACCCTGATTCATTCCGTGCATTTCTTTACTCAGTTGCTTTCAGGATCTACGATGTAGATGGTGACGGCTACATCAGCAGAGAGGAGCTGTTCAACACACTCAACCAACTCATGGGCGCTCAGTATTCTGAAGCGCAGCTGGAGCAAGTGGTGCACAACACCATGACTGAGTTTGACACAGATGGCGACAACATGCTAGATATAAACGAGTTTAAAAAGCTGTTACACAGTACAGACCTGCAAAATAAACTTGCAATAAGTATGTGACGGCTTCATCAGTGGAGTGGAACTGTTCAGCGCAATATATCAGTTTGGATGTTTTGGATGAGACATACGGCGACGACATGCTAGATATAAATGAGTTGAAAATACTGTTACACAGTACAGACCTGAACAATAAACTGACAGTAGCTGTGTAGCAGCTCAGTGAGTGTGACGGCTTCATCAGTGGATTGGACTGTTCAATACATTTAATCGGTTTGATGTTTTGGATGACACAGAAGGCGACAGCATGCTAGATATAAATGAGTTTAGAAAGCTGTTACAAGGTACAGGCCTGCAAAATAGCAGGCAGTAGCTCTGTGGCTCGGATTGGATAGGTACATGGCTTTCAACTCTGGCCTGCTCACTGTCTTCCCGTACAAGTCTGCCCAATGATGGAGTGTGGCACAGACGGGCGACAACATACAGATAGGGGTCGGCTATGTTATATACTATTAGTGAATAAAAAACATTATTTCATATTAGTCAGCGCCTCAGCGGAGCCGACTTATACTAGACAGGTTTGTACTGCCTATACTTTGGGGCGTTTCCCCCTTTTCTTCGCTTTCTTTCTTCTCACGGCATTGCGCTTTTATTCTTCTCGCAGTTTCCTGCCCTATCGTAGCTCTGCAGCTTGCCTAGGCAAAGCGCGTTAGATTAGTTTCGTTTCGATTTGTGTGTGGCAGCGATGCCGGAGCCTAGGGCAGTCTAGCGCAATAGAACGCTGTCAGCGTGTACTACTAGGACACCTAGTAGTACACGCTGACAAACGCTTCAGAACCAAATAACGAACAGACCGATGGTGGAATGCAGCAACACAACGGCTCATTGTGGAAGCCGGGGGGCAGGTAGCCCACCAGACAACCCCACGAGACAACCAAGCAGCACGAGGTATCTTGCACAGGTGCTAGGACCAGCAGGACGGAGGATGGCCTCAGCTTGGTCATCCCGGATGGGGAAGATGGGGCTTCCCCCTCCAAGAACACGAGGTCTGGGACAGCTGGGAATTCCCCCTCCAAGAACTCCGGGTCAGTCATAGGCAGGCATGTGGTTGGCAATTTGGCATATAGCAGTACACCATTACTAATGCCTGCCTATCAGACTGACTACCTTGTCACAAAAAGAGGTGGCAAACTAGCAATCCGCCACCTGGCTGTCCACGTGGACTCCCCCAACACTCCATATTTAGGTAGTGCCCTTACTTGAACTTGGTTACATAGCTTCAGCCAGCAATTTGACTGCTCGCCGACTTCGGCAGTAAAATAATTATAACCAGGAAAATATAAACTCGAACAAATCACTTTTTGTTGCCCTTACTTGACGAGGTTGTATCGTGGCCTAGGAGTTGAGCCACCGGGTGAGAAGCAGGGTAGTGCAGGACGCAGCGTCCTGCGTCGCAGGAGTGCAGGACGCACCATGGGGAGGGTCCGTAGCATCGCAGACGCAGGTTCAGGATGTTGGTTGCGTCTCACCCAGCAGTTGATTGGCCCACCACCACTCCATTTCCGTGGGCTACGGGTTATGTTGATAGTATGACGCAGCCTAAGGATTGCATTGCGTCCCAGGACGCAATCCCTGTGGTCCGTTTTAAGTACCCTGGTGAGAAGGCTTTCCGCACAACTTTGCTGGAGGAGGAGCATGTCAGAGTGGAGAAGGAAAGGCTGGAGACCGGATTCCCCCATGGTTGGTGCTGCGGCCGTCAAACTGCTTGCCATGCATGTCACTAGTGCTCCTGCCAAGCGGAATTGGTCCAAGTGGAGCAAACTACTTATGTGAACATGTAACGAGGAAATGTAACAAAAATAATATCTTCGATTTTTTCTCCTATGTCAATCTTGAGTACCGGTACATAAATTTGGTAATTTGGTTACCACTGACAAGCTACAGGAAATTGGTTACATGGCTCCACTGCTCCAGCCGTTCAGGGTGCTCGCCGTCTTAGGCAGTTACATAATCAAGTACGCTAAAATTGCTAGCAGCCAAATTGCTGGCTGAAGCTATGTAACCAAGTTCATTATCACTCAAAAACAAAGCATTATCATCAATATACCGGTATATTTGATCCAATTTCTTCACGCAATCATAGATAAACGAAAGTCAAGTGCTCAAGACTGACATCTACAGCGTCGTAACACCGGCAGCAGAAGAAAGCGGGCTTGATAACTACCGGTACACCCATCTACTTGGCTGCACAGTGCACACAGCAAGGAACAGCATCCAGCAACACAGTGCTAGGGAATCCACACTGTAATATAAAACTTAACGATTCGTTGGGGAACAGATACATGATAATACATCCTATGAAAGTCCAGAACTACCTCGATTATGCATCTCCTATTCAGATATATTGAATATTCGAGGTTGGGCGAGTCCTCCCTGCAGGTACCGGTATACCGGTACTTGTATGCACCTCTACCGTATACTTAATAGTTGGGCAAGTCCTCCCCCTACATGTATACTTGCATGCACCTCTTGGGCAAGGGGGACACGATACATATCAATGAAGTATTGTACACTTGGAGATGTTACATGTTGTTAACGATCTTCCGCCGAAGATGGCCCGCTGCCCTACAGGGTGGTACCCATACGTTCAAGATGAAGTTGTGGTGTTAAAAAACACCGTTTGTTAATCGTTGTGGAAGATACATTTGGATGAGCTTATCCACCGAAGCCGTACAGGGTGCGGCCCTGGCGCTTGAGGGCATAGACAACGTCCAGGGCAGTGACAGTCTTACGACGAGCGTGCTCAGTGTATGTCACAGCATCACGAATGACGTTCTCCAAGAAGACCTTGAGCACACCGCGGGTCTCCTCGTAGATGAGGCCACTGATACGCTTTACACCACCGCGGCGAGCCAAACGACGGATGGCAGGCTTGGTGATACCCTGGATGTTATCACGCAATACTTTGCGATGGCGCTTGGCTCCTCCCTTTCCGAGTCCCTTGCCGCCTTTGCCGCGTCCAGACATGTTGAATATGATAGTAGAGGGTTGGTGAGAGGGGAACAGGTTTGATGACTCGGTTGTCGACAGCTGGGTACTTGTACTCGAATTCAGGGTATGGTTTGAATTCAGTCAACGACAGGCCGCGATAGGGTCGGTCTGCTGATCCGCATGTCTTGTCTGCTGATCCACCCCTCATCTCTAAACTCTGAACTATCGACTGAGTCAGGCTGGCTATTATATAAAAGCTTAAGCGGCCCTACCTGTCACATAGAACGCTCGTATATACCAAGAACTCCTGACACTCACAATGGCCCGTACTAAGCAGACTGCCCGTAAGTCTACTGGTGGCAAGGCTCCCCGGAAGCAGCTAGCCACGAAGGCGGCCAGGAAGAGCGCCCCTGCCACTGGCGGTGTTAAGAAGCCTCATAGGTACAGGCCCGGCACTGTCGCCCTGCGTGAGATCCGCAAGTACCAGAAGTCCACTGAGCTGCTCATCCGCAAGCTGCCTTTCCAGAGGTTGGTTCGTGAGATCGCTCAGGATTTCAAGACCGATCTGCGTTTCCAGTCCTCAGCCGTTCTGGCTCTCCAGGAGGCTGCCGAGGCCTACCTGGTTGGCCTGTTCGAGGATACCAACCTGGCTGCCATCCACGCCAAGCGTGTTACCATCATGCCTAAGGACATCCAGCTCGCTCGCCGCATCCGTGGAGAGAGGGCTTAAATCTGATCAGCTGCATCCCAATAACAAAACGGTGTTCTTCAACACCACTAGGCGATAACCAATTCAACTATAATGCTGTTTCGAGATCCTAGCCATTCGTATTCCTTCATCTTGGAAATTACTCCACCTATATCACGTGTCGTCTTTGGCAGTCAGAGCTACTTTCAGTGCATTTTTGTCAAGTATTCTTCAGATAAAGCGGTAGTATTATACCATCAAAAACACCTCGAAAGTTCTACACCGCACATATGTTGCGACCAAGAACCTCGCCCTCTCGGCAGACCAATGCCCCATGCATGTATGGACACCATGTGATGATTATTAGGAGCGTTTATCACACATACCATGGGGCGCACAGTGCACTGAGTTCATGCTTCTAGTCACCCATACATGTTGCCCACCATGATCAAGCTATTAGGTTTGGGCCGGGACTATTTTTTGAAGGCCTGGTTGGTAGTAGGGTCCCCAAGGTTTAAGCCCATGTGTGTTTATGTTTTCTATTTCTCATGTGAAGATGGACTCATCACATTGGGTTGCAGTTGGGCCCTTGTACATGTAATTTAATGATGTGGTGCAAAGCCATCCTTTTGCTAGGGTGCTCCTTGTATTCCCATGCCTAAAATGTGATGTAAATAGGCTATTTACATTCCACACACACAACTAGGGTGAAACTTTAAAACATACAAGTGAACGGACCAAGCTGTGTTTGGGTCCAGTGGAATCCAGGCTGGCAACCCGAAGAGGGGGAGCCAGGTCACCAGGTGGGCACGCCACCCGATAATACAAAGAGCATGACCGAGGAATATGGCCACGTGTCCAAACGCATGGGAGAGTCTGGCTGAACAAGTCTTAAAACTGCATAATCTGCACAATAAAATAATAAATACCGGTATCATTGTGGAATTGAAGTTTCACTGTGGCACGAACTCAAAGCCCCTTTGGTAAGACCATTGTTTGGGGTTCAGTGCTTCATCAGTGTTTTTTCGATTGAAGCCCCTCATGTCACGTTCGGGCAAGTCCCTTAATCCAAGATATGATCGCAGTTGGTTAGCGTCTATGATGTAACACCAGTTAAAATAAGGGAAATCCCCCCCCCCTTTCATCACATTATTGCTTCTGGAGCCAATTGCCGAGAATCCAGAAAATGCAAAAATCGAAGGATTTCAAAATGTCTTGTAAGTTCAAAAATGTAAATACTCGGCATCCTGGGCAAGGGGGGGGCAACTTCTAAACAAAATGACACCATCACCCAACTGTGTAGATATCATTAAGAGGATGAAGAATCCGGTTTTCTCTCTTAATTTGGCCCCGTAGAAATTAAGTGCTGGTCCTCCAAAGTTTGGGGCCGCGGAGGTGGGGGGGGGGGGGGGGGGGGGGGGGGGGGGGGGGGGGGGGGGGGGGGGGGGGGGGCGAGGAAACAATCTGGAATTTTCAAAAAATTAGGTACTTTCCAGCCGCTTTCCAGGCACTTTTTTCTAGCCCTCAGAATGTCATGGGAGTGGAAGTAGGGTGTTCCTCCAAGTGTTCCTCTACTTAATACCAGTCCATTCATGCTATTGGGGTAGAGATCCACCACATATTATGCCCAGGGCAGAGGAGGGAGGGGGGGGGCTCCATGGTCTCTCTCTCTCTCTCTCTCTCTCTCTCTCTCTCTCTCTCTCTCTCTCTCTCTCTCTCTCTCTCTCTATCTATCTCTCTCTCTCTCTCTCTCTCTCTCTCTCTCCACACACATACACAACTCCCTAACCAACATGTGTACAACGACGTACAGAGCGAGACCTCCTGGTAGTTCACTGCTTCTTCTTTTTTTACTGACTTTTTTTACTGACTCTTTTTTACTGACTGACTGACTGACCCCCAACTAAGCCCCACCCAAACAATGTAACATTGATGATGATGATTTTCTATGTTTCAAACATTTCCAATGGTCTCTAGACTAACCTCATTGGATAGGCCTTTAAAAAACCTGTAAAATTAGCCTTATTAGACACCATAACACTAAGTGGTGGCTGAGATTGTGGCTGTATAGTGGGTTCCGGAGCAGGGGGGGGGGGGGGGGTCTGAAGCAGGGTAGCGCAGGACGCAACATGGGGAGGGTCCGTTGCGTCCCGGACGCAGTTTCAGGATGTTGGTTGCGTCACGCCCATCAGTTGATTGGCCCACCACCACTCCATTGCCGTGGGCTACGGGTTCTGTTTGTTTATTTGCGTCCCAGGACGCAACCTGCCGAATTGAATGCGTCCTAAGACGCAACCCACCATATTAGGGTGCGTCCCAGGACGCAACCCCTGGGGTTCGTTTGAAGTACCCTGGTCTGCAGAAGAGTGCCTTAGCACTTTTTGTGATGGTGTATTTCACTTTTGTTTTACCCCATCACCATCATCGCTGACACCAACGCATGCCAGCAGCTCAGGGATGGAAATACCGTTGGATTCAGGTATCAATACGCCAACATAGGTAACTGTCATTACTTTAGCCCAGTCTGGAGGGCGGTTTAGTCCAGACCCCGTGGGGAAAAGCTCACGTCAAACGGGAGAAGCTCGATCCACACTGTCGGAAGACAGTGGTGTTCGGAGTCCGTTCCTTCGGGGGCGGTGGTGTTTCCACTGCCAGGATAAGTGGCCATTGTAATCTTCAGGGGTCACGGAGTTAGCCAAATGGAGATCCAGTTGTTTTGTTTTGTCGTAGGCATAAATGGAATCGCACCTAGAGAGAATAAGAGAGACTTGGCGGATGAAGTCGGACAATGCACGCAACCACTTCATGCTGCTCAACCTCCTTTTCCTTTCATATTCAAAATCGTATGCATATATTTCCAACCCTTTGCCTTCACCTGTAGGTGGAGATGGAGTCCCATTTGGATGCAACCTGTACCTCAACCTGTACCTAACAATGTCCAACTTTGCATGCAGGTAGAAATGGAGTCCCATTTGGATGCGACAAGAGAACAGCCACGGTTACAGTCCGAGGGGGTGACAAAGTGCCACTGGCCATGCAAAGCCAGGTCAGCCAGGCCAGATCAGCTTCAGGTAAAATCCAGCCCACCGGGCCGATTATCGAAACTATGGGTTTTATCGCAGGGGCGATTACCAAAACGATGTTTTTTTTCAATCGATACTTGTGAAAAAATGCAGTTAAAAAAAACCCACCATTGTTGTAAGCAGTGATGTAAGGAGGCAGGGATATGTTCGCGTACATTCGGGTGTATTGCCGACCTGGCAGTTGCCACTCCCCGTTGGCCAGGGCTACCGCTGCCGTTGGCCGTGTTGTGAGATTTTTGAGGGTCACGTACGACTCGACTTGAGTTAAACGGGCGCGACTTGTCTTAGCATTTGTGCAACGGCGAACACGGCCAACACGGATTTCCCAACGATCAACATGGCCAACGGCAGCGGCAGCTGGCGGCAGCCCTCACCTGGCCAACGGGGAGCGGGGAGAGGCAACCGGAGGCAACTGCCAGTCGGCAATATCCCGAATACCCCGCAAATATATGCGCAAATATTTGCGCACAAATATATACGCACAAATATACGCACAAATATATACGCACAAATATGTACGCAAATATATCCCTTCCTCCTTACATCACTGCTCACACCAATGGAGAGTTTTGTTTTACTGCGATTTTTCGCAAGTTGCGATGAAACCCATCAATGCATCGTAAGCCTCTGCTCGTACACGCCACTTCTGCATCTCCTGTGGCCCAAATCGGTTGTGAGTCGGTTGACATTCAAGCTGGAACTAGGTTCTAGTTGGTTGGTAGTCCGTTGCATAGCAGTTCCTGTCGAAATCCTGTCGGAAGCCTTCATCCTTCAGTGCCAGCTCCTGTGCTGACTCATGTGTCTCCACTGGACCGTGGTTGGGTGGGATTCGGTTAAGATTTGCGTTGGAGCTGGGTTAGAGTTAGTTGGCAGTCCGTTGCAAATCAGTCCCGCTGTAGGGATGCAGGCTAGACAACGAGGCTACATCTAGGGGCTACATCGGTCGAACACTCTTCTGCTGCTGGTTGTTATATATTCCTGCTCTTGTCGGGTTCCGCTGCAGACACTTACTCTGCGATCTCTTCCGCGTTTTAGGAGCCCACAAACGATCTCCCCTGTCCTTTCACAATCTGATCCCTGGATTTTCTGTTTACACAATCTCTCCTGCGCGCTCTTTGTCCGCTTCCCGAATCATGGTTTCTCCAATGGAGCAGGAGATATCAAGCTCCAAGCTTCTGTACTCCAAGCAGCAGCTCGCAAGCGTGGAGGAAGAGAACTCTTTCCCCAACGACCCGCGTGCCAAGAAATCCACTACCCATGTGTCCGATGGATGGAATTGGACGCTGATATGGGTAATGTAAGCACCTCCTCAAGTGCAGCAGTGTTCCCATACCACCCTTGTCCACTCCGCCCAGGGAGGGCGATTAGCCAGAAGGCTGGTAGACCATGTCATCAAACCCAAACCCAATCATACAGTCTTCAATTCATAGCTGGGCGAACGGAATAATTCCTCCCGCTCCTCCTCCCACGCCCAGCCCCACCCACAGCGAAATTGTCTGTCCTCTCTCTCGTCTGCCAAACTAGAATTGGCAGACCTCCGCTGGAGGTCGAAGTAGGCTGCGCGCCCTTGTTCGCGAATCAGATTCAGGGTAATAATTCGTCCGAAACTCTTCGTCTCCTGGGATGAGTTCCTGAACACGATGCTCAGACTCATCTCAGTCAGCAAACTCAGCGTTGCCCGTGGGTGTAAACTGGAATGACACAGAATGACTCAGACGCCAGATTGCTGAGTCATCAGTTATTCCTACACAGGAAGGATTGAACATCATACCATGCATACGAGCACCCTGAACAGTCACCCATGTTTGTTTAAATCTGCCACTAACTCACAGGCAGGGCTAAGCAGAATAATGATGGTGGTGATGTCAACATGGAAATATAATGGATGATGATGATGATGATGATGATGGTTACACTTTTCCTGGGCTCTTCTTGACTCCAAATGTGCCTGCACATTCATGCACCAGTTTACACAAATCCGCACGTATCCAGAATGTGTACTACAAAATATGAGGGAAGGACCCCCCAGTACTCCACAAACACGATCTTGGCAAGGGACTCCCTCACACTCTCGAATTGCGCTGGACATATAGACTTCCAGCACTGTTTCATTTTTGGGCTATGCGTATCAGCTTCAAGGCAGCTTCTTTTCCCCATCCTTGGGTCAAACCCGAGGCCAGCTAGTGCATTTAAAGCGGACATGACTTGCAGCCCAATGCAGCTGAAAGCTTTGGGTTTGATCCAGTGTCTGCCTGATCGAGCTGACTGAAAGCTGCCATGAGCAGCCCCCCCCCAAAAGCAGTGACTACCAGCCCCTCAACAACCAAGGTTTTGGCTGAGCCTCCCCTTCTGGAGGTGTGGGAGCCCCCAGTGGCACCCCGTTGTCCATCTGACCGCCAATTCTCCCCGTCGCTTGCGAGCGCCTATGACTTGTCTTCAAGGTGCTACTTGTAGCGCACGTGCTAAATAATGTACCTTAGTGTTTTAGGGCTGCTGCTTCAGAACCTCCTTTTCGCTTTTGGGTGAAAAAAGTTGGTAGCAAATACACACACGCACACACACACACACACACGCACACACACACACACACACACACACACACACACAAACACACACACACACAAACACACACACACACGCACGTACACAAGCACACGTACACGCACACACACACACACACACACACACACACACACACACACACGACATTCTCACACACACACATTCATACATCAGCATGCACAATGCACACCAAGTCTCCCATGCACCATGCTTACTCTGAATCATGTCATCCCTATCCCATGCCACTTCTCAATCCTAGCACACAAACACACACACACACACGCACACGGCACACACACACAGCACACACACACATTCATACACCAGCATGCACAAATCCACACTATATCTCCCATGCACCATGTTTACTCTGAATCATGCACCATGTTTACTCTGAAATACACACACGCACACACCATACACACACAGCACACACACACATTCATACACCAGCATGCACAAATCCACACTATATCTCCCATGCACCATGTTTACTCTGAATCATGCACCATGTTTACTCTGAAATACACTCACGCACACACCATACACACACAGCACACACACACCCATTCATACACCAGGATGCACAAATCCACACCAAGTCTCCCATGCACCATGTTTACTCTGAATCATGTCATCCCCATCCCATGCCGCTTCTCAATCCTAGCACACAAATACACACACACACACACACACACACACACACACACACACACACGACACACACACGTAGCTCACACACACCCATTCATACACCAGCATGCACAAATGCACACCAAGTCTCCCATGCACCATGTTTGCTCTGAATTATGTCGTCCCCATCCCATTTCGCTTCTCACTCTAAGCACATAAATACGCACACACACAAAATCACTAAGACCTACGTTTTCCCCTTCCCCCGTCCCCCCCACTCCACCCCACTCCACCCACCCACCCACCCACCCACCGAGCAGTTCCATTCTATCGTGGTGCGTGCTTTTGCAAAAAGCTGTGCTGCCTTACATGATGATGCATGCATGGTGTAGCAACATGCACTACATCCCTAATAACTACGTTTTCCCCTTCCCCCCCCCCCCCCCCCCCCCCCCCCCCCCCCACACACACACCCCCCCCCCCACCCCACCCACCACTGAGCAGGTCCATTCTTTCATGGTGTATGCTTTTGCACAAAACGCTGTGCTGCCTAACGTGATGATGCAAACATGGTGTAGCACATGCACTACGTCCTTAAAAACTATGTTTTCCCCTTCCCCCCGCCCCCCCCACCCCATCCACCCACCCACCCACTCACCCACCCCGACCCCCGCCTCCACCCACCCCCCGACCCCCACCCCCCCGACCACCCACCCACCCACCCCCGAACACCCACCCACCCACCCACCGAGCAGTTCCATCCTATCGTGGTATGTGCTTTTGCAAAAAGCTGTGCTGCCTTACATGATGATGCAAACATGGTGTAGCACATGCACTACGTCCCTGATAACTACGTTTCCCCCCCTTCCCCCGTCCTCCCCACCCCACCCCACCCCACCCCACCTCACCCACCCACCCACCCACCCACCCACCCACCCACCCCACCCCACTCCACCCACCCACTACTGAGCAGATCCATTCTATCGTGGTACGTGCTTCTGCAAAAAGCTGTGCTGCCTTACATGATGACCTCCAGCCCTGAGGCCAGAGCCAAGCTAATGGAGCAGGTGTGCATGTGTGTGTTTTTGAATATGCCAATATGCATGTGTGTATGTGTGTGCTTTTGAATATGCCAATATGTATGTGTGTATGTGTGTTTTAGAATATGCCAATATGTTTGTTTTGGTGTGTGTATGTACGAGTGTATGTGTGTGTTTTTGTATGTGCCAGTATTTATGCGTGTATGTGTGTTTTCGAATATACCAATATGTGTGTGTTGGTGTGTGTATGTATGTGTGTGGATGTGTGTGTTTTCGAATATGTCAATATGTATGTGTTGGTGTGTGTATGTATGTGTGTGTATGTGTGTATTTTTGAATGTGTCAATATGTGTGTGTTGGTGTGTGTATGTATGTGTGTATGTGTGTGTTTTCGAATTTGCCAGTATGTATGTGTGTTTGTGTGTGTATGTCCCCTCCCCTCTCCCCCCCCACCCCCAAAAAAAAACCTGACCCACCCCATCAGGTGCCTGTGCGTTTATATGAATACTCAGAAGCCGCCTTCTTCACCACCATGGTGCTCAGCCCCTCAGCCCTTCAGCCCCTCGCCCCCTAACCCCCCCCCCCCCCCACCCACCACCACCACCACCACCACCACCACAACCACCACCACCACCACAACCACCAGCAACAACAACCCACAGGTACCTGTGCGAGTGTATG
>JACBWV010000404.1:578006-758006 GCA_013435795.1 Chlamydomonas sp. ICE-L | reverse complement strand
CATGGGATAGCTCCCTCATCATATGGAGTCTCTCCCCCATTGAATCCCTCTTCCCAGCCCTCACCCACCACCACCACCACCCACGCAAGCACACGCACACACACTCACATCCATCCATATCCCACTACCTAACCCTCCCCCCCCCCCCCCCCCCCCCCCCCCCCCCCTCCTCCCCCTCCCAAACCCACACACAGCCTGACCTTCACATGGGATAGCTCCCTCATCATATGGAGTCTCTCCCCCATTGAATCCCTCTTCCCAACCCCCACCCACCACCACCACCACCACACACACAAGCACACGCACACACACTCACATCCATTTATATCCCACTACCTAACCTCCCCCGCCCCTCCCCCTCCCCTCCCCTCCCCTCCCCCTCCCACACCCACACACAGCCTGACCTTCACATGGGATAGCTCCCTCATCATATGGAGTCTCTCCCCCATTGAATCCCTCTTCCCAACCCCCACCCACCACCACCACCACCACACACACAAGCACACACACACACTCACATCCATCCATATCCCACTACCTAACCTCCCCTCCCCCTCCCACACCCACACACAGCCTGACCTTCACATGGGATAGCTCCCTCATCATATGGAGTCTGTTCCCTATCGGATGGGTGCTGGGAAGGATTGGTATCCCCTGGCTCGCGGCATGGGGAGAGCCCCTCATCCTATTCAGCAACTTCGCTGCCAAGGTACGCAATTCAGTTGTATGATCTGGTCTGATCTGATCTGATCTGATGCTATTTTGTTGTCCGATCTCATGTATTCGAGTAAATGCATGGATGGGTGTTGACGAGGATCGGTATCCCCTGGCTTACGGCATGAGGAGAGCCCCTCATCTTATTCAGCAACTTTGCTGCCAAGGTATGCAATTCAGTTGTATGATCTGGTGTGGTCTGATCTGATCTGATGCTATTTTGTTGCCCGATCTCATGTATTCTAGAATATGCATGGATGGGTGTTGACGAGGATCGGTATCCCCTGGCTTGCGGCATGGGGAGAGCCCCTCATCTTATTCAGCAACTTCGCTGCCAAGGTATGCAATTTAGTTGTATGATCTGGTCTGATCTGATCTGATCTGATGCTATTTTTTGTCCGATCTCATGTATTTTAGAATATGCATGGGTGTTGACGAGGATCGGTATCCCCTGGCTCGCAGCATGGGGAGAGCCCCTCGCCTGATTCAGCAACTTTCCTGCCAACTTTCCTGCCTAAGTACGCAATTCAGTATGTTCTAATCTGATTCTGTTCTGATCTGGTCTGATCTGGTGTAATTTGGGATATGAGTGGATGGGTGTCGGCGTGGATAGGTTCGCGGTATGGGGAGAGCCCCTCATCCTGTTTAGCTACTTGGATGCCAATGTGCGCACTTCAATTATCAGAATCTGGTTAAATTTGCTATGTGTGTGGATGGGTGTCAGTGAGCTTAGGCTCGCGGTATGGGGACAGCCCCTCATCCTGTTTAGCTACTTGGATGCCAATGTGCGCACTTCAATGATCAGAATCTGGTTAAATTTGCTATATGCGTGGATGGGTGTCGGCGAGGATAGGCTCGCGGCATGGGGAGAGCACCTCATCCTGTTTAGCTACTTGGATGCCAAGGTAAGCGATTCAATTCTCTGATATGATGCAAGTCTGATCTGATCTGATCTGGTTTAATTTTGTGAATGCGTGGATGGGTTATGGGAAGGATCAGTATCTCCTGGCTCGCAGCATGGGTAGAGCCCCTCATCCTATTCAGCAACTTTCCTGCCAAGTTACGCGATTCAGTTGTATGATCTGGTCTGATCTGATCTGATCTGGTTTAATTTTGTACTTGCGTGGATGGGTTCTGGGAAGGATCGGTATCCCCTGGCTTGCGGCATGGGGAAAGCTGCTTAGCAACTTCGCTGCCAAGGTGCCGACTTCAATTCTCTGATGTGATCTGATCTGATCTCATGCAATCTCATCCCATCGCCCACCAGTTCATATATCTCAACCAACTGTCTCAGCCAACCATCTCCACCAACTGTCTCCACCAACTCTTTCAACCAACTGTGCAGGTCATTTTCTCTTCCTGCATCCTCTACAACGACTTCGTGACCATCGCCCAGCGGAGGCTGATGGCTCAGCCAACTGTCTCAACCAACTGTCTCTACTAACTGTCTCAACCAACTGTCTCTACCAACTGTCTCTACTAACTGTCTCAACTAACTGTCTCTACTAACTGTCTCAACCAACTGTCTCTACCAACTGTCTCAACCAACTGTCTCTACTAGCTGTCTCAACCAACTGTCTCAACCAACTGTCTCTACTAATTGTCTCAACCAACTATGCAGCTCATTTATCTTCCTGCATCCTCTACAACCAACTGTCTCAACCAACTCTATCAACCAACTTTCTCAACCAACTCTCTCAACCAACTGTCTCAACCAACTGCCTCAACCAACTGTCTCAACCAACTGTGCAGGTCATTTTCTCCTCCTGCATCCTGTACAACAACTTCGTGACCATCGCCCAGCGAAGGCTGATGGCCCAGCTGGAGCAAGAACACAAGGATAGGGTTCGAATGGTGGAAGAGTTGAAGGACACTGTGCAGAGCAAGGATGAGTTCATCTCTATGATTGGCCATGAGCTCCGAACCCCCCTCAACGCCATCATCCAGCTCAGCAATGCCATAGCCAGAGGAGCAGGTAAGAGAGAACACAAGTTCGAATATTCAAATTGTTTGAATTCGAAATTCAAACTGAAAGATGCTGTCTTGATCCAGCTCAGCAATGCCATAGCCAGAGGAGCAGGTAAGAGAGAACATCAGTTCAAAAATCAATTTGTAAATTTGGAAATTGAATTTTGAAATTTGAAATTCACAGTGAGAGATGATTTCTAGGTAGGCACGAGTTGAAGGGCACTGTGTTGAGCAAGGATGAGTTCATCTCCATGATTGGCCATGAGCTCCGAACCCCCCTCAAAGCCATCATCCAGGCTCTGCAATGCCATTGCCAGAGGAGCAGGTAAGAGGGAACATTTATGCCCAAAATTCCAGTTTACAATTTGAATTTTGAAATTCAAATTGAAAGACGATTTCTAGCTCCAGCTCAGCATTGCCATAGCTAGAGGAGCAGGTAAGAGAGAACATAAGCTCGAAAATCAATTTATAAAATTTGCATTTTAAAGTGAGTGAGTGATGTTTTCTAGGTAAGCACGAGTTGAAGGACACTGTGCTAAGCAAAGATGAGTTCATCTCCATGATTGGCCATGAGCTCCGACCCCCCTCAAAGCCATCATCCTTCACCTTGCTCTGCCCCGGCTCTCCCATCCCATCCCCCTTTCCCACTCAGCCCCCATCCATGCATTAACGTCGCCTTGATGCTGATGATGCTGTAACCCCCCCCCACACACACCCCCACCCCACCCCCCACCTTCCCACTCCTTCAACTTGCTCTGCCCCTGCTTACCCATCCCATCCCCCAAGTCAACACCCAACCTCCCTTCGCCCCCATCTCCCCCCCTTTCCCACCCAGCCCCCCACCGCTCACCCACACCCACACACCCTGCCCTCTTCTCCCCTCTGCCCACGCACCTTCTGCATGACCACCCCCCTCAAAGCCGTCATCCAGTCTCTGGGTATCATCAACGCCACCATCCCCCAACCCACAGCCCTCAATCACAGGTGGACACACTCATCCCCAAACCCCAAAACCCAATCGCAGGTGGACAGCTAGGCGACAAGGCCTCCTCCCGGATGGAAACCATCGGCAGCAGTGCCATGCATCTACTGGGATTTAGCAACGACATCACCCCCCTACCCACAACACTCAATCTCAGGTGGACACCCTAATCCCAAACCCCAAACCTCAAACCCCAAACCCCAATCACAGGAGGACAGCTAGGCTACAAGGCCACCTCCTGGATGGAAACCATCGGCAGCAGTGCCATGCATCTACTGAGTATCATCACACCTACTGGGTATCATCACACCTACTGGGTATCATCACTCCTACTGGGTATCATCACACCTACTGGGTATCATCACACCTACTGGGTATCATCACACCTACTGGGTATCATCACACCTACTGGGTATCATCACACCCACTGGGTATCATCACACCTACGGGGTATCATCACTCCTGGGTATCATCACTCCTACTGGGTATCATCACACCTACTGGGTATCATCACACCTACAGGGTATCATCACACCTACGGGGTATCATCACACCTACTGGGTATCATCACTCCTACTGGGTATCATCACACCTACTGGGTATCATCACACCTACTGGGTATCATCACACCTACTGGGTATCATCACACCTACTGGGTATCATCACACCTACTGGGTATCATCACACCTTCTGGGTATCATCACACCTTCTGGGTATCATCACACCTTCTGGGTATCATCACACCTACTGGGTATCATCACACCTACTGGGTATCATCACACCTACTGGGTATCATCACACCTACTGGGTAGCATCACACCTACTGGGTATCATCACACCTACTGGGTATCATCACACCTACTGGGTATCATCACACCTACTGGGTATCATCACACCTACTGGGTATCACTACACCTACTGGGTATCATCACACCTACCGGGTATCATCACACCTACTGGGTATCATCACACCCACTGGGTATCATCACACCTACTGGGTATCATCACACCTATTGGGTTTCATCACACCTACTGGGTTTCGTCACACCTACTGGGTATCATCACTCCTACTGGGTATCATCACACCTACTGGGTATCATCACACCTACTGGGTATCATCACACCTACTGGGTATCATCACACCTACTGGGTATCATCACACCTACTGGGTATCATCACACCTACGGGGTATCATCACACCTACTGGGTATCATCACACCTACTGGGTATCATCACACCTACTGGGTATCATCACACCTACTGGTATCATCACACCTACTGGGTATCATCACACCTACGGGGTATCATCACACCTACCTTGGTATCAATCACCACCTACGGGGTATCATCACACCTACTGGGTATCATCACACCTACTGGGTATCATCACACCTACTGGGTATCATCACACCTACGGGGTATCATCACACCTACTGGGTATCATCACACCTACTGGGTATCATCACACCTACTGGGTATCATCACACCTACGGGTATCATCACTCCTACTTGGTATCATCACACCTACTGGGTATCATCACACCTACTGGGTATCATCACACCTACAGGGTATCATCACACCTACAGGGTATCATCACACCTACTGGGTATCATCACACCTACTGGGTATCATCACACCTACTGGGTATCATCACTCCTACTGGGTATCATCACACCTACTGGGTATCATCACACCTACTGGGTATCATCACACCTACTGGGTATCATCACACCTATGGGGTATCATCACACCTACTGGGTATCATCAACGACATCATCCCCCAACCCACAACCCTCAATCTCAGGTAGACACCCTAATCCCAAACCCCTAACCTCAAACCCCTAACCTCAAACCCCAAACCTCAATCACAGGTGGACAGCTAGGCGACAAGGCGACCTCCTGGATGGAAACCATCAGCAGCAGTGCCACGCATCTACTGGGTATCATCAACGACATCATCAGCATCAAGGCGACGCGATCTCTTCAAGTGCATCAGGACATCGTCGCCATCACGCCGATTGTGGACCATGTCTTGCGAACCTTGGCACCCATGGCCAAGCGGGGGGTGGTCATGCAGAAGGTGTGTGGGCAGAGGGGAGGGTGTGGCGGGTGTGTGTGTGGGTGGGCGGGTGGGGGCTACGTGGGGGAGGGGGAGTTGGGGGTTCTGAGGGCGAAGGGAGGTTGGGGGTTGGTTGGGGGGCTGGGGACGGGTAAGCAGGGGCAGAGCAAGGTGATGGTGTGTGTGGGGTGGGGCGTTGGGTGGGGGTGGGGGGGTGGGGGGGTACAGTATCATCAGCCTCAAGGCGACGCGATCTCTTCAAGTGCATCAGGACATCGTCGCCATCACGCCGATTGTGGACCCATGTGTTGCGAACCCTAGCACCCATGGCCAAGCGGGGGGTGGTCATGCAGATGGTGTGTGGGCAGGGAAGAAGAGGGGAGGGTGGGTGGGTGTGGGGGTGTGGGGGGGGTCATGCAGAAGGTGTGTGGGCAGGAGAGGGGGTGGGTGCGCAGGGGTGGGTGCTGGGTGGGGGTGGGAGGGGGGGTCTGAGGTGGGTTGGGGGGGTCTGGGTGCAGCTAGACGTACTGGCCATGCGTACCAGGGTACTTCAAATGGCCAAATTGGCCAGCGCTTTAGCGCACTTGAAAACAAAAAAACTGCGCTTTGTAGTGCAAAAAGCGCAAAAAATGCTTGTTGCGCCCACAGGGGGGTTGCAAAATCTGCGCTTAAGCGCAAGAGGGGTCAAAAGTTCAGCGCTCCCAAAGCGGCTAAGCGCGCGCTTTGAATTCCCCCTGATGCTTACCCTAGCCCCCCATGGCAAGCGGGGGTGGGCATGACAGAGGTGCGTGGCAGGAGAGGGGTTGGGTACGCGGGGTTGGGTGCTGGGTGGGTGTGTGTGTGGGGGGGGGAGTGTGTGGGGGGGGGGGTAGGCAGAAGGTGCGTGTCCAGGATGGGGGGTTGGGTTGGCAGGCTTGGGTGCTGGGTCGGGGGGTGAGGGTGGGGGGTGTGGGGGGGACCCAACCCAACCCAACCCAAACCCAATCTCACCACCCTCCCAACCACCCTGGGTCCCCCTCACCCTCTTACCCCAGGTATCCTGCGAGCACTTGCCCCCATGGTGGGTGACGAGAGGCATTTCATGCAAGCACTCAGAAACACCACCCAAACATAACCAAACACAACAAAACAAGTCAAACTGACTCCACCCTCACCACACCACCGCTATACCCCACCCTTAACCCCCCCTCCCACCCCAGATATCCTGTGAGCACCTACCCCCCATGATGGGTGACGAGAGGCGTTTCATGCAAGCACTCAGAAACTCCACCCAAACCTAACCAAACACAACAAAACAAGTCAAACTGACTCCACCCTCACCACACCACCGCTATACCCCACCCTTAACCCCCCCTCCCACCCCAGATATACTGTGAGCCTACCCCCCATGATGGGTGACGAGAGGCGTTTCATGCAAGACTCAGAAACTCCACCCAACCCAACCAAACACAACAAAAAAGTCAAACTGACTCCACCTCACACACCACCGCTATACCCACCCTTACCACCCCTCCCACCCCAGATATCCTGTGAGCACCTACCCCCCATGGTGGGACAAGAGGCGTTTCATGCACAGCACTCAGAAACTCCACCCAACCTAACCAAACCCAACCCCAAACAAGTCAACGACTCCACCCTCACCACACCACCGCATACCCACCCTTAACCCCCCTCCCCCACCCCAGATATCCTTGAGCACCTTACCCCCATGGTGGTGACGAAGAGGCGTGTTCATCAAGCACTCGAAAACTCCACCAACACTACAAACACAACAAAACAAGTCAACTGACTCCACCCTCACCACCACCACCGCTATACCCCACCCTTAACCCCCCCTCCCCCCAGATTCCTGTGACACCTACCCCCCATGGTGGGGTGACGAGAGGCGTTTCATGACACAGCCTCAGAAACTCCACCAACCTAACCAACACAACAAACCAAGTCCAAACTGATACTCCACCATAACACACACACCGCATATACCCCACCCGATACCCCCCCTCCCACCCCAGATATCCTGCGAAGCACACTACCCCCAGGTGGGTGACAAGAGGCGTTCATGCAAGCACTCAGAAACTCCCACCAAACCTAACCAAACACAAAAAAAACAAGCAAACTGACTCCACCTCACCACAACCACCGCTATACCCCACCCTTAACCCCCCCTCCCACCCCAGTATCCTGTAGCACCTACCCCAATGATGGGCGACGTGAGGCGTTCATGCAAGCACTAGAAAACTCCACCCAAACCTAACCAACCACACAAAAAAAGTCAAACTGACTCACCCTCACCCACCACACGCATACCCCACCTTAACCCCCCCCTCCCACCCCAGATATCCTGTGAGCCACTACCCCCCATGATGGGCGACGAGAGGCATTTCATGCAAGCACTCAGAAACTCCACCCAAACCTAACCAAACACAACAAAACAAGTCAAACTGACTCCACCCTCACCACACCACCGCTAAACCCCACCTTAACCCACCCTCCCACCCAGATATCCTGCGAGCAACCTACCCCCATGGTGAGGTGACGAGAGGCGTTTCATGCAAGCACTCTCTAACTCCACCCAAACCTAACCAAACTAACCCGACCAAATCAAGTCCACCCTCACCCCACTCCACCCCCGCCCCAACCTCACCACCCACCACTCTATTCTCGCCCCAACCCAACCCAACCCATCCCAACCCAACACTCTGTCTCTCCCCCCCCTCCCACCCTAGATATCCTGCGAGCACCTGCCCCCCATGGTTGGTGACGAGAGGCGATTGATGCAAGCACTCTCTAACGTGGTCGGCAATGCACTCAAGTTCACTGAAAAGGGATCTGTGAGTGTGCGCGTGCACCCAGACGCAATTGGGCGGAATGACGAAAAGGTGGATCGAACAGGGATGCGGCCATTCCCAAGGATAAAGCTGCCTGGCTGTTGCGCCATCAGCAGGTAGAGACGGGGGTGTGGTGTTGGTGGGTGGAGTGGTGGGGGTGGGGGGGTAGTGGTGGAGGGTTTGGGAAGGGAGGGGGGGGGGTGTAGTGGTGGTGTGGTTGGAAGAGTATCAAGCCATTCAGACCAGGTAGGATGGGGGAGGGGGGTGGTGGGGGCGGTTCGTAGTATGGGGTGTGGGGAGGGCGGGTTGGTAGTTATGGGGTGGGGGGTGGGTGGTGGTGTGGTGGTGGTGGTGTTGAAGAGTCATAAGCCATTCAGACAGGTGCACTGGGGTAGTTTTTGTGGTGGGGGTAGCATTTTGGCTGGTGATAGTAGTGGTGGTGGTGGAGGTGTGGTGGTAGCGGTGGTGGTGGTGATTGGTATTTGTTGGTTGGTGATGTGGTATGGTGGTGGTGGTATGGTCGTGGTGGTGGTAGGTGGGTGGTTGATGTAGTGTGGTGGTGTGGTGGAGGTGTTGGTGGTAGTGGTGGTGTGGTGATAGTGGTTTGTGTGGTGGTGGGGTGGTAGTGGTGGTGTAGTGGTGGTGGTGGGGTGTGTTTGGTGGTGGTGAGTCGTGGTGGTGGTGGTGATAGGTGGATTGGTGGTGGTGGAGGTTAGTGGTTGGTGTGTGGTGTAGGTGGGATTGTGGTGGTTGGGGGTCGTGGTGTGTAGTGGGGTGGTGTGATAGTGGTTTGGTGGGGTCGTGAGGTAGTGGTGGTGTTTGGTGTGTGGGTTGGTGGTGGTGGGGTAGGTTTGGTAGTGGGTGGTGGTGATAGTGGTTTGGTGGGGAGTGGTGGCGGTTGGTGGGTGGTGGTGATAGTGGTAGTGGTGGTTGTGTTGGGTGGTGGATGGTAGTGGTGTTGTCGGTGGTGTGGTGGTGGTTGGTGTTATTGTATTGGTGGTGGTGGCGGTCGTGGTGTGTGGTGGTGGGTGGTCAGTGGTTGTTGGTGTGGTTCGTGGTGGTGGAGTGTGTTGTGGTGGTGTGTGGTGGTGGTTGACAGTGGTATTGTGGTGGTGGCGGGTGTCTTGGTGGTAGGTTGTGGTGGTGGTGGTGCTGTGGCCTTGGTAGTGGTGGTGTGGTGGTGGTGGTGCGAGGTAGGGTGGTATGGTGGTGGTGGTTGGGTGGTACTTGTGGTGGTGGGTCCGGTCGTGGTGTGGTGGTAGTGTGGTGGTTGGTGGGTGTATTGGTCTGTGTGGTTGTGGGTGGTGGTGGGGTGTGGTCGGTAGTGGTGGTGGTGGTGGTTGAGTGGACGGTGTGGTGGTGGCTGGTGTGGTGGAGTGGTGTGGTGGTCTGTGGTTGTGGTGGTGGGATCGTGGTGTATTGGGGTGGTGTGGTGGTGGGTGGTTGTGATGTGGTATTGGTGGTGGTGGAGGGTAGGTGGTGGTGGTGGTGTGATCATGGTATTGGTGGGGTGGAGGTAGTGGTGGTGGTGGTGATAGTGGTATGGTGGTGGGAGGTAGTGGTGGTAGGTGTGGTGGTGTGGATGGTGGTGTGGAGGTGTTGGTTGGTATTGGTGGTGGTGGTGGTGATAGTGGTATTGGTGTGGTGGTGGATGTCGTTGGTGTGGTGTGTCGGTGGTGTGGTGGTGATGTGGTATTTGTGGCGTTTCGGTGGATGGTAATGGTGGTGGTGGATGCGGGGTGGTGGGGTGAATAGTGGTATGTGGTCCTGGTGGCTGTGATGGGTAGTGGTGGTGGTGGTTGGTTGATGTGTGCATTCGGGATTGGTGGTTGGTGACGGAGATGTGGTGGGTGGTGATAGTGTATCTGGTGGTGGTGGATGTTACGTGGTTGTAGTGGTGGTTCGGTTTAGTGATAGTGGTACTTGTGGTGGTGGAGGGTCGGGGTCGGTGGGTAGTGCGTGGTGGTGGTGTATCAGGGTATGGTCGGTCGGTAGAGGTAGTGTGGTACGTAGTGGTGCGTGGTGGGATAGTGGTATGGTGGTAGGCTGGAGGTAGTGGGTGGTGGTGAGTGATATTGGCGGATTGGTGGTGGTGGTGGATTGGTGGTGGTGGTGATAGTGGATTGGCTGGTGGTGAGGTGTGCGTGGGTATGGTGGTGTGGTGCATAGTGGTATTTGGTGGTGGGTGGGTAGTGGTGGTAGTGAGGTATTGGTAGTAGAGAGGCGTGTGAGTAGTTGCAAGTGCACCCGACGGGTGATTGGGGGGAAGTTGACGATCAAGAGATGGACAAGGCGGGATTTGGTGGGGAATCCCCAAGGATAAGTGCTGGCCCTGTACGAGCATTCAGGACAGGTGGACTGGGGGTGGGTGTGGGGGTGGGTCGAAGTGGTGGGGGTGGGTGAGTGGTGGGGGGTAGTTGCTTGTGGTGATGATAGGGGGGGTGGGGGGGGGGAGGTGGAGGTTAACCCACCACCCCCCTGAATACAATTGGCCGGACATAAGCAAGGAACGCAAGAGTAATGGGGGCCCACAGGCTTGTGGTCTGAGAACTAGCCCAAACAGTTGTATGTGGCCCAAAACACGAGTCAGTAACCCCACACCCCACCCCCACCCCCACCCTTCAACCATATCCCACCCCCACCCCCACCAACACACACACACACCTCCACCCTAGGCGGACATGATGCAGGCACGCAAGTATCGGTTGTAAAACGCTTGCGGTATGCAGAAGCCAAACAGTTGATTGAGGCACCAACGCAGTCCACCCCCCCCCCCCACCCCCCCCCCCCCCCCCCCACACATCTTACCCACCACCGCCCCCACAACACCACCCTCCCCCCCACCCCCCCACCCCCCCCCCCCCACCCCCCCCACCCCCCCCACACACACACCACAATAGGCGGACATGAGCAAGGCACGCAAGTATGGTGGTACAACGGTGGGTGATGGAGAACTGCCAAACAGTTGGATGGAGGCCAAACACCACACAGGTCCTCCCCCACCCGCGCCACATCAGAGCCCCCCCACCCCCCACACACACAACACACCACACATCCACACTACAAACACACACACCACACAACACACAAACACACAAACACCCTAGTTGTATATGAGCAAAAACCGAAAAAGTAGGAGGCACACGGCTAGGGTCTGAGCATTGGCACAAAAGTGGATTTGAAGGGGCACCTCCCACTACCCCCCAAATACAAGCACACTTATCACACACACACACACCAACCACCACACACCACGCACACACACACACACAAACACACACACACGGATGCACACACACACACACCACACACGTCAAACACACACACACACTGGCACACCACGCCACACACACACACGCACACCACACACACGCAACACACACAGCACACACACACACCACACGCACACACAAACAACGCACACACCACAACACACGCACACCACCCACACACGCATCACGGGCACACACGACACACACGCACACCACACTCACACACGCACACACACACTCACACACACACACACGCGACACACACACAAACACACCTACACACACACACACGCCACAATACACACCAACGCACACAACACGCACACCACCACACACACGCGCACCACACACACACGCACCACACACACACACACACCACACACTCATCACACACGCAACACACACCCACACACTACACGCACATCAGACGCGCACCACACACACACACACACTGCACACACCGCAAAAACCACACTCACACACACAAACACAAGCAAACACACACAACGCACACTCACACACAACACACACTCAGAAAAACACACCCACTTCGGCACACACAACACACACGCACACACACACACACACACCACACACCCACACACTGCCCACACACCCACAAACAACAACACAACACACACTCACACAACACCACACACACACTCACACCACACTCACACACACACACACACACGCAATTAAAAAAACTTGTCCAGGTCCACTCAAGCATACGTGTCCGAACAAACGAGAAAACTTGCTGCTTACAATAGAAGAGAGATGAGAAGGCCGATAGGCAGATATATAGCCGCCTAGAATGAGCACGTAGTGCTCTACCATCGAGGTACACAGCGCATGGGACAACCACGTGCTGCACGTGTAACCTTAAGGACGGGGCCAGTACCAGGGTAATTCAAAGCGCACGCTTTTGAGCGCTGACTTTTTGACCCTCTCTGCGCTTTAAGCGCAGTTTTTTGCAAACCCTTGTGGGCGCTGCAAGAAATTTTTGCGCTTTTTGCACTACAAAGCGCAGTTTTTTTGTTTTCAAGTGCGCTAAAGCGCTGGCCAATTTGGCCATTTGAAGTACCCTGGCCAGTACATGGACCCCACGCGTACCAACTAGGCTGTTAGACTAGTGCTAACAAGACAATGAGCTTTGAGTGCACAGCGTGACTTGTTTGTGTAATTTTCAGTGTATCACAACAATACGTGACAGCAAACTGCATCTCTCATGGCATTTTAATAACTAGTACATCTGGGTAGTCCTCGACCCCACTGCTCTATCGGGCAGCTCGCGGATAATTCCTTAGTACCATCTCTCTGTTCAGTTACTATCACTATTTTTGTTATTTCTTCTCATAATAACCATTATACACATTATTACATGTATGACTATATGAGGCAAGGTTTTGAGCACGACTGCGCAATTTACGATTTAAAAAAACTTTGGGCACAGCGCGCAGATTTCCGTTTTCAGTGGCGTCAATAGCGCAACCCAAGAGTTGGCTGCTAAAGAACCATGTAACAATCAAATGTAACAACCAAATTAAATCAAATTAGTGGTGCAATAGGGGGATGACAGCCCTTCCCCCCCCCCCCCCCCCCCCCCCTGGTGGTTGGCCCCAGTCTAAGGAATACCCTGCATCTCTCGTGGCAATTTGTGACTTGCACCACTAGTCCATACGAGGCATTCAGCTACATTCAACTACAAGTCTGATGGCGGTGTGTGCGATGCGCAATACATCCTAACACCAATAAAGTCTGCCAAACGTAGCTTTCCTACGTGCTGCCGCGCGGTAGTCCGAACTCAGGCGCAGTAGCGGACTTAGAAAGCAAAACTCGCAGTAACTATTCCATCAGCAAAAAAAGGAGGAGTACGATGTGCAGGTTTTGTTTTTCAGGAAAGGAACCAGTGACTTGACACAGCACCGTGGCGTAGTGCTTCTAGGAGCCTGTATGCATGTATGTTAAAGTTCAGGGGTAGGCCAAATAGGCTAAAGGGACATCCCCAACTGTATAGGAAGTGGAGCCTTTTGGGTGATACTAGCAGCTGTTCTTGCCAAAAAAATAAATCCCACAAGCTAATTACCGGTACAGATATCGCACCCATTTATATTTAGTTGTTAGCGTATACTAGAGGACACGAGTGCCTGATTGGCATCTGATCAGAGGACTTTTACCCCATGAGGTGAGTCTCCCGATACAAACCAGCGACCCGGAGGATTCAGCTCGAATGGCGTTGCCCCTCCTACCCCAGACCCGCGAGTTTACACAATTGAGCACATGGTACATCACCTTTGTGTGTGTATGGGGGGGAGGGGGGGAGGGGGGGATAAGGATTTTCGCCTCGACGGGTGGGTCTCCCTGCACTAGCACTACACTGGGAGGATTACATGTGAATATGTGATGTGTCGGAGCCTTTCCTAATCGTACCTGAAAAAATGCCCTACTGTGCGGGCGAGCACAAGAGATGGAACAGACCATCCATGGGCTTCGAGGATTTTTGAATGACGGGAAGGGGTGCTGAACTGCTGATTCTCACAGGAGTGTGCACACCGTTTACATCGAGGAGCGTTTATTTCGTGTGTATAGGACTATTGTGACGCGCTGGATGGACAAGAATGGTAACGGGTGCAGCACAAAAAATCCGAGCATCCAGCAATCCAGCATTAGGTAAATCAGAGCGCCCTGGATAAAAAGTCACGGTAATGGATGCAGGAATAATCACTGAGCATCCAGCAATCCAGCATTCGGTCAACCAGGGCGCTCTGGATTTAAATGCGGTACTGGATGCAAGAGAAAAAAACTGAGCATCCAGCAATAAATCCAGTATGAATTAAGCCAGGAAGTGCAGCTCTTAAGTATTTAATCAATTTAGGACTAGTGCAGGGAGACCAACCCTTTGAGGCATCCATGTACACAAAAGGCATCTGACTGCGGCAAGCGATCTCCAACTCGTTACACCAAATCCGAATCCACAATTTGATGAGGACAACCAGAGTTACAATGAGTCAACTACCCAAAAGGTGTTTACCTGGCTGGTTGCTACCCGGAAGCTATTCGTGGGCGCGGTAGCAACCTTGCTGAACAGCTGGATGATTAGGGTACGAAAATAGGGCTGCCATGTTTTACCCTACTACCTTACTTCTTGGATCACTCCTACGGCGGCCCCCCTCCGTTTTCTTAACCTACAAATAAATCGCGACCAGGCTAGTTTAATGATCCCTTCGAAGCACTTGAGGCTTGGGTAACCATTGTCCTTGACTATTTTTTATGCCCCATCTGTGACCATATAT
Organism: Chlamydomonas sp. ICE-L; assembly: GCA_013435795.1. Taxonomy (NCBI): domain Eukaryota; kingdom Viridiplantae; phylum Chlorophyta; class Chlorophyceae; order Chlamydomonadales; family Chlamydomonadaceae; genus Chlamydomonas; species Chlamydomonas sp. ICE-L. Next base: position 742,889 of record JACBWV010000404.1, on the reverse strand, counting down.
TTCCCTGCCTATCGCTGGGTACTCCTTTTCACGCTTTTAAGCTTTGGTGATATTTTCTTCTTCTTCCCATCTCCGTACAACTCCTCACAAGGGTCTCGAACCATTATATTTGCCTGCCTTGTGTGCGCTTGTCTGACTGAGCTGTACACATATGCAATTGTCAGATAGCAGCACACATCTCTGCCCATCCAGTCATAACGACTACCTTTGCAGTCGCCTTTCTGGCTGCGGTACCCCGGGGTGCCTTACTCCACACCCAGGCTCCCAAGCCTTGGTTGCCGATATTGAGCATCTGTGCATCGAGAGCTAAATTGCTGAGTAGATAGGTATCTGTGATCCCGATCGTCCCCGACGCCATACGTCTACATTCAAGGCAGAATCGAGCGAGGTCCGTGCTTGGTCGGACGGTAGGGGAAATAACAGTACGTTGATCCCTAGGCAATGTCAGTCAACGTCGTGTACTTAACGCCCCGCTATCCATCAGTCGCTTAAGCGGAGGACACAGAGCATTTGGTATCACCTACACCTGCGCCGCACCTGCGCATCTGCGCCTTGTCTCGCGCTCGGAGGTCGAATATATGGACCGTTCCGTCTCTAGCTGAGTCAATATTCGCAGCCAGGAGTAGCGGATTCTAGTGGATTCCACTTAGCACGAATTGATTTCCACGCGACTGAGCAGATTGTGCGGTCTCGTGAATAGAGCTGTGGGTATTTACGACCATCCTGAGCATTGATGTCCGTTAATGCCCAGTCGTGACGGACAGAAGAAGCAGATCTGTTCCGGTTAATCCTTTCCAGCATCGATCCTTGACATCGGGGCCGTTTTCCCCCTGAAGGATCAGTCCTCGCCAATTACGACCAGGTCCTTGTCCGCAGCATCTGGTAATTGCGTGTCGGGACAGATTCCACAGCACGATACTTACAGTTTCGACTCGAGAAGCTAGGGATTTGGCTGGTGACCAACGCCCCTTCGTAAAATGGACTGCAGCGGTGATAGCTCTGGCTGTGTGGCCAGCCCGCCACAGGCCCACCCCTCGGAAGAGTCGACAGAGCCTTGGTCAGACCGGGGCTACCACGGTAAGTGCAGGCTGAGCAACACTGACGTTTCTTTTTAGCTGGCTAGACTGATAAAACAAGAAATACACAGCACAAAAACAAATTACAATTGAAATTATTTGCTTCATCGCCTCATTTATTGCACGGACCCTGTGATTTTGAGGATGGTTGAAAAACAAAAAACGAATGTTGTGGAGAAGGCTTGTCTTGGGTCAACTACGGCCTGTCTATGGCAACGTAATATAATTAACAAATACATGCTGCATTGGCTGCTTGCTTGCTGCAATCTTGCCTATCTTGCCGACAAAAAATGCTTGCTTGCTTGTTGTAATAGTGCCTATCTTATTTTGAGGACTAGTTGGAAGACCCCTCCCAGATGATGCGGAGCCACCACCACCACCGTTTCCTCAATGAATACAAATAATGTCCTGTAAGCCTATTTCATACCCTTGTACAAATTTCATCCACAGTTCCACAAATGCACAAGCAATGACCTTCACCATATCCAAACCCATACATATGTAACAGATTTCCAAGCAGCCCCCAACCATGGAACCCAGCGTGACCCCAATGCTAGGGGCAACATCAGCGGCAGTGCAAATTGCACTAGGAACTCGGAGGACCCCCTTGAGGTGACGGTCTCCTGCTGGACTGACTTCTTTGCAAATGACAGTGGCATGCTATCTCATAGCACGAATATACACACAGATAACTTCCTCGTGGACCCGTGGCTCCTCCACCCCCCCAGCCCGAACATGGCGGCAGGTAAGCGTGTGCACGCTGCAGTCCAGGGGTAGCCAGATAGGCTCGAAGAATCAAAGCCCTTGCCCAACCTTGAAAAAACAATACCAAATGGTTGTGACCGGTATGTCAAGCTATACCATGCCGCCATACTCGATTGTCATCTGTTACAAATGGATGGGTTTTGATATGTAACATATGGATGAGTTTGGATCTGTGAAAGATGACACTCGAGTGTGGCGGCATGGTACATCTTGACAAGGGGGATGACGATTAAATTATAATCGTATGCACAAATTATCACTGTAGCACGAATTCAGGCCCCCCGTCGGTTAAACGATTGTTTGGGGTTCAGTTCATCCGCGCTTTCCCGTTGTAGCCCTTCTTGTCACGATTGGGCAAGTCCATTTAGCCTATTTGGCCTACCCCTAGTTTGTAACAACACACACATACAAAATAAAATTATCACTGTAGCACGAACTAAGGGCTCCCGTCAGTAAAACATTTGTTTTGGGTTCAGTTCATCAGTATTTTTTCGTTTTAGCCCCTGCTGCTATCATTGTTGGCCAAGTCCCTTTAGCCTATTTGTCTACCCATGGACTGTAACAACATACACATGCATGCAAACACACATGGGATCAAACCGCATGTTGTCGTTCGTTTCGTCGTTGGTCGGTATCTCTCCGTCGACCCTAAATGCGCCCACTTGCAACACCATTCGAACTGAATCCTCGATGCCGCTGTTTAGTGCCGGGAGGCCCTCCTACTGGGGTGAAATCCATACAAATGCGTGCAGGAGGTTTGCGTTGGGGAAACCACCTCCTGGGGCATCCAGGGATGGTCGTGATAGGAAGGGCTTAAAAGAAAAAGTCTTGATGAACTGAACACCGAACGATCATTTTACAGATGGGGGCCCTGGGTTCGAGCTACAGTGATAATTTAATTATGTAATATAAATGATATTCGCTACTTTCCATCAGGGATATTCCTAAGGATTTGAGCATAAACATGTTGTCAGTGTATACTACTAGGACACGAGTGCCTGATTGGCATCTGAATCAGATTCAGATGCCAATCAGGCACTCGTGTCCTAGTAGTATACGCTGACACATGTGAACAAAGTAAACGTAACAAGTCGGGCAGCTTTTTTTGCCTGCCCGATTAGATTATCTGAATCCATTTTTGTTTCCATCAAAGCGTCGCATCATCTCCCGGTACTTCCATGCGCGTCCAAGGTTAGGGTGACGAGTCGGGCACTTGAGCAGGCGCATGACTCCGAGGCTATACCTGAGACGTTTAAAGCTTCTATTGCATCTATGATAATACTTGGGTAAATAAAGTGAGGCAAAAGCTTCCCGCTCGAGGCTCCCTCGATCTCGTTTGGACGCCACGGTTGCTTCAGTTTCGAGGCAGGACTGGGCCAACCGCCCCAACAAACCCGAACTCCACCGTCACCTGTCACCCGCCCTACCTTGTCGATTTACTCGCTTGTTGTGCAGTGTTGACGTAGGAATTATTTCGCGCTTTTAGGGGGAGGTCGTTTTGGTCGCGAAACACTCTACCAGGGGGCACCTCGCCACCTTGCTGGTGAATAGCGCGCGATGCCTTCGTACTGTCGAAACATTACAAATCGGGCTGCACGATGCCCAAGCCAAGCACTCGCAATCTGGAAACATTAATAATCGTGAGAGCCCGATGCCCAGGCCAAGCATTTACCATCCGGATGTCACGACAGCTAGCCTACGGAAACATTACAAATCGTGGCGCGCGATGCTCCACCAAGAGACCAGGGATTAAGCCCCCAGGGATTAAGCAAACCGACTGTCTGTCTGTCCAGACAAGATCTGAGATCTGGAAACATTACCCACGCACGGGGGCCCGATGGACCAAAACGGGAATAAACATCAAAATTGCGTGTGCGCGATACATCGTGGTTAGGAATAGCCCTGCTTTCCATTATTGGTGGTTGGCCCCTGTGCAAGCAAACGGGCTGCCTCCCCCAGCCTCACGCCTCGAAATATGACATATTGATTTACTCACTTCTTGTCAGCTGTACTACTAGGACACGAGTGCCTTATTGGCATCTGATCAGATGCCATTAAGGCACTCGTGTCCTAGTAGTAGTTAATGCCTGACTCGGGAGGAAAACGGGGGGGTTTGATCCTCTCCAGAAGGTCGCGGTTCACAGGCGGGGTGCGGGTCTGAAACCCGCACCCGACCCGAAGTTTATTGTGGCAGATACCACCCATGAGGCTCCTACTGAAATCTATTCACTACTTTCCATTATTGTGGCAGATACCACCCGCGAGGCTCCTACTGAATTCGAAGAGTGGTGCAGCTACAAAGCCAAGCTTGAAGATGAAGGCCAGAATATGTCGCCCGACCGAGGTCATGTGGAAAGTGCATATGAGGCTATCGACGGTCCAGTGCCTCCTCAAGACATATCGGTGAGCCTATTCTTTTGTAGGATTTTTACTGTTTTTTTATCGTTCGGAAGAAGTAGAGAAAAATAGGGGAAATGAAAACAAATGAAAAAGTGATTTGTTCGCGCTAACATTTTCCTAGTAATTTCTTTTTTTCTTACTGCCGAACACGGCGAGCTGCCAAATTGCTGGCAGAAGCTATGTAACCAAGTTTAAGTTCAAGTAGGAGTGGTAACTCCATTCAAACTGAATTCTCGTTGTCGCTGGTTCGCGTAGGGAGACCCACCTCCTGGGTAAACATCCTTTCACAACTAAACAAAACAAGTTCTATGCAGCGTCGCCTGCGCACGCTAAAAAATTGCGGAGAGTGATCGCGAGGGAGCGACAGGTGGCAACTGAAGCGAGTTAGTTACGAGACCGTTGGCTGACGTGTCGGGCTTCATCACGGTCAGACGGATGGATGATGGATGAATGGATGGATGGACGGACAAATGGGTAACACTGGGGGCTCCCGCCCCCCAGAAGGGGGGGCCCGCCAAAAACTGGTTCTCACCCGAAAGAGATGAGGGTAGCCTTCCATAAGTCTGAGAGCTCAACAACCTTTTCAATGGGAGAGGTATGACTAAAACAAACACACATGTGCCTACTTTTGCCTACGTTTGTGCTATTTTTGCTCACATTTGCAAGCTTCTTGCTAATTTGTGCTTACATTACGCACCTTTAGTTTAAATTTTACTTACATTTGCTTACATGTACACACCACCACCAGGCATGCCAGACTCCCGTTGCTGAGGGTCATGTAGTGGGAGCTGGCCAAGGCAACTTCTGCACCCATGGGACTGGTCACCAGACTGAGTTGCAACAACAACCCCAGGGGGTGAATAACCCTCCCCTTGGTGCCCACTGCTCTAACATGAGCTTCCCGCGAAAAAGGGCTAACAGCCAGCAGCTACCAGGCAACTGCGAGCCTAATGAAAACCAGCAGCTTCTGGGCAGCTGCAACCCTGGTGGAAGCCAGCAGCATGCACCTCATGTCAGCTACACTACCCAGGGCAGTCTGCAGCTACCACACAACTGCGAGCCTAATGAAAACCAGCAGCATGCACCTCGTGTCAGCTACGCTATCCAGGTCAGTCAGCAGCTACCTGGCAACCGCGACCCTAACGAAAACCAGCAGCTTCTGGGCAGCTGCAACCCTGGTGGAAGCCAGCAGCATGCACTTCGTGTTAGACTCACTACCCAGGGCAGTCTGAAGCTACCTGGCAACCGCGACTCTAATGAAAACCAGCACCAACTGGCCCCCTTGAACTACACCCCCAATGGATCCCGGCAGCATCCCTACTTCTCTGGCAGCCCGCGGAAACTGCCACCTGGCAACTGCATCACCTCTGGAGGCCAGCAGCTGCCGGGAAGCTGCCATCCCACTGGAAGCCAGCAGCAGGTGTCCCATACCAGCTGCACTCTCCGAGCCAGCCAGCAGCTGCCGGGAAGCTGCCACCCCACTGGAAGCCAGCAGCAGGTGTCCCATGCTAGCTACACTCTCCGAGGCAGCCAGCAGCTGCCTGTTGTCACAAGCGCCGAGCCCGTTGCCGCGCCAGTGCTGAACAACATAAACGGCTCCCATGGAAGAAGCGTGGTCCTGATGCAACAACAACAACAACACAGTGCTGCACAACAACAACAGCAACAGCAACAGCAAAACAACAACACAGCGCTGCACAGCAACAACAACGGAATGGACGTTGATGCTGCCCCTTCTCCGGGTCCCGTGCTTCGACACCATACCTACCATGGACCCCCCCGTGGACCCCCCTCACCACTGCGAGGTACCCCGATCAGGCGCCTGGACTCAGCACCTCCCACTTGGGGTCCCTCCGCTTGGGGCCAGACCTCCATGGAGGGGAACACAAGCCCGCTGTACCGGAAGCCGGGGGGAATCATGTTGGATGGAAGAGGTATTTGATTTGTTTCTATTTATTTTTGTAGATTTATTGTATATCCAAGGAGGGGAACACAAGCTCGCAGTACCGGGTGCCGGGGGGAATCATGTTGGATGGAAGAGTTAATTTATTTGTATCTATTTATTTGTATCTATTTATTTGTGTAGATTTATTGTATATCCGTGGAGGGGAACACAAGCTCGCAGTACTGGGTGCCGGGGGCATCATGGTGGATGCTAGAGGTGATTTATATATATAATGTACATTCTCGTATACATACATGTATATTCATTTGTTCAGTCCAGGGGTAGCCAAACAGGCTACTTGGACTTGCCCAACCTTAAAACATGAAAGACAGTTTAAAAAAACAAGCACTAGTGAACTGAACCCCAACATCATGAGGACGCCCGAGGCTAGATGACAACGACGACGAAGACGAGCATAGAGCAGACCAGGTTCGACATTCCCCCCCCCCCCCCCCCCCCCCCCCCACACACACACACACACTCACACCCCTCCCCACCCATCCACCCACCCACCCCTCAGGCGAAATCATCCAGGGCCGCATAGAGCAGACCAGCCGTCTAGCTGTGGGTCAAGAGGCCATGGGTGGGCAGCGGCACTCCAACGGTAACTTCAACATGGGTATGCCTGTCAGAGATTTGTCAGACCCGCAGCACATGCAAGGGTTGGCAACTGATGAAGGTGTACCGCACAACAGATTCAACCAACAACAGGTGCAGGACACTGCAGCAGATGTACAGCACAACAGATTCAACCAACAACAGGTGCAGGGCACTGGAGCAGATGGATCCCACAGCAGATTCAACCAACATCAGGTGATGCACACCGCAGAGGCAATGGCGAGCAGGAACCAGCAGCAACAGATGCAACCACCTGATGTAGACCAGGAGATGTGCAACGCACAACACATGCAACACAACCCCAGAGACCCCCACCACAACTTCAACTCACAGCACTTACAGTCACGCGAATTCCAAATGACCCTACCACACGAGGCCCAGGCACTGAACGGCCTGGAAGCTATGGGTCATGCAACACTTCACCAAGGGAGGGTAACTGGAAGATTTCAACAGCATCCTCCAGGAGGTGATGGTACAGTCTGGCAGGGGCAGGTCACAGGGGGCTGGCCAGAGCAGCAGGGTAGAGAGAGCGCCCATGAATCTGGTGGTGCTGCCATCGCTGGTGGCGGTGGCGGTAGTGGCTCATATTGTGAAAAGGATTCAGATTGGCAGGGCACCCAGCCCCAGGTCCTCAAGAAGGACCAACCCGGCATGCATGAAACCACCCAGAAGGAGGGGGAGAAGCAGGGTAACGAGGGTAAGGCCAAACGCGCCAGCACCGCAAAGGAGCGCAAGGGGTTGGCCGCCTCAACTGGCACTAGCCGCTCCTCTTGCTTTAGAGGAGTGAGCAAGCATCGTCGAAGTGGCAGGTGGGTGATGGTGTTGGTTGGTGTTGGTTGGTGTTGGTGTTGGTGTTTAGAGGTGTGAGCAAGCACTGTCGCAGTGGCAGGTGGGTGCTGGGTTGGTTGATGCTAATTGGTGTTGGTGTTTGGAGGCGAGAGCAAGCATCGTCGCAGTGGCAGGTGGGTGTTAATATTGGTTGGTGTTGGTTGGTGTTGATTTGTGTTGGTGTTTAGAGAAGTGATCAAGCATCGTCAAAGTTGCCGGTGGGTGTTGGGTTGGTTGGTGTTGGTTGGTGTTGATGTTTAGGGGTGAGCAAGCATCGCTGCAGTGGCAGGTGGGTGTTGAGTTGGCATTAGTTGGTGTTGTGTTTGTTGGTGTTGGTTGATGTTGGGTGGGTGTTGGTGGGTGTTGGGTTGGTGTTGGGTTGGTGTTGGGTTGGTGTTTACTGCAATGTGAGACTTGGTGGTCATAGTAGCGGCTGTGTGCATGATTGATCACAATTGTTAGATTGGGTGGTGGTGGCGGTTGCAGTGGATGTGGTGGTGGTGGTGCTTGTGCTCTATTTGCATGATCTAATGTGCATGATCTGATGTGCATGGTCTGATGTGTATGATCTGATGTGCATGATCTGATGTGCATGATCTGATGTGCATGATCTGATGTGCATGATCTGATGTGCATGATCTGCTACCCCTGGACTGTAAAAACAATACATACATACATGATCTGATTTGTATGATATGCTGCCCCTGGATTTTAAAAACAATACATACGTGCATGCCCTGATTTGCTCCATTTGCATGGTCCATTCAGGTGGGAGGCTCATATTTGGGTAAAGGACATAGGCCGTCAGGTAAGACAAGGATAACCTGTACAAAGGGAGTTAATAGTTTTTTTTTTTACTATTTTTTATCGTTCAGAAGAAGAGGAGAATAAAGAAATAAAAAAATGAAAGAAAAAAGTGATTTGTTCGCGTTTACATTTTCCTGGTAATAATTAATTTTACTGCCGAAGACGGCGAGCAGGCATATTGCTGGCTGGAGCTATGTTATCAAGTTCAAGTTCAAGTACATAGGGAATGGCAATATGATATCATATGATATCACGTCATCATATTATATCTTATGATGCCGGCAGTCTTACTAGGCTAAATTTACCACTTATATACAATAGCATATGATGCAATTTGTATGATATCAAATGATAGCATACTTGCCTTGGGTCAACATCATATGATATGCCGGTCCCTACCTGCACACGTCTTCAAACAGTCTCATCCACTTAGTGTGCTTCCTAATAATTGTTCTATCCTCAGAGTATGATGGGGGTATAACTGTATGCTATAGACTGGGTGGACCTGTACAAGTCTTCAAACAGTCTCATCCACTTAGTATGCTCCCTGATACTAGAAACATACATATTAAAATACTAAAATACATACTGACGGTCCCTGGCCCATTGCTTTCATGCTTGCGTAGGTCTACTTGGGTGGATATGAATTGGTAGGTGAAGTGGTAGTGATGACAACAACTCAAACAGTTATAGTGACTGTTATAATGTACCAATGACCAATTAGATGTGCATGGATCAAGCAGAAAATGTAGAATTGTACTGGGCTATCATCTGTGTATATGCGTATGTCTACTTGGGTGGATATGTATGGGTGGGTGAAGTGGTTATGATGACAACAACACAATCAGTAGTAGTGAATTACATTATATTACATTACATTACATTACATTACATTACATTACATTACATTACATTACATTTAGTAGTAGTGAATGTCCAGTGGCCAATTAGATGTGCATGGCCCAAGCAGAAAATAAGAATGGTGAAAGGTGAAGTGGCAGTGATGAAAATGACACAATCAGTAGAAGTAGCAGTTGAATGACAAAGGCCAATTAAATATTTATTAAATTAAATTAATTAAATATTAATTAATACTGGAATGTAGATGTAGACTGAGATATGTCTGAAGACAAAATTTAAAACATTAGCTGGCTAGTAAACGAAGTTGGCCGCTGATCGAACACCCACCACTTCACGCATTCATCCGGCCAATAAAACTAAACTAAACTAGATTAGACTCAAGTAAACTAGACCATACCAAACTTGACTAGAAAAAAACAGACCAGACCAGACCAGACCAGACCAGACCAGACCAGACCAGACCAGACCAGACCAAACTAGACTAGATCCCCAACCCCAATGCACATGACCGATAATTTTCTTGCACTGACCTCCTAGGAAAAGCATGCTGCTGAGGCTTATGATGTGGCAGCACTCAAGGTTAAATCCAAAGGCAAAGCAGCCAACATACTAGACTAGACTAGACTAGACTAGACTAGACTAGACTAGACTAGACTAGACTAGACTAGACTAGACTAGACTGGACTGGACTGGACTGGACTGGACTGGACTAGACTAGACTAGACTAGACTAAACTAAACTAAACTAAACTAAACTAAACTAAACTAAACTAGAACCCCAACCCCATCGCATATATCGACAAATATTTTCATATTATTTCCTTGCACTGACCTCCTAGGAGGAGCATGCTGCTGAGGCTTATGATGTGGCAGCACTCAAGGTTAAAGCCAAAGGCAAAGCAGTCAAAACGAACTTTGAATCCAGGTAAGGTACAGCGACTTGGTGGTTGGCCCCAGTGCAAGCAAACGGGCTGGTCCCCTCAAACCCATGCCTCGTAATGTGTACTATTTATTTATGTATGTATTCATCTCCTCATTGGTGGTTGGCCCCAGTGCAAGCAAACGGGCTGGCCCCCTCTACCTCAAACCTAAAACCTCATAATAAGGCGTACTATTCAATTATGTATTTATTTATTGAAGGTGCTGCAACCCATGCTGTACTCTTCTAATTGCACTTGGGTTACCCCCCCCCCCCCCCCCCCCACCCCCCCACCCCCCCCACACACACACTCCAACTTTGTGAAATATGTGCTGTCAAATTTACTTGCACTTGGGGTTGCCCCCCCACCCCACCCACCCACACCCACACTCCAACTATTTGACAGATGTGCTGTCCTCTTATAATTGCACTTCGGGTCACCCCAGCTTTGTGAAAGATCTGCGCTACATGTGCATGACATGCCTACACCCACCTTCCTTTACAGCTGCTATTCATATTATTACTTTTGCTTATAAGTAATCATACTTATCATTACTTCCACCTTCCTGTGTAGTTGCTATGCTTATTATTACTTGTGCTTATTAGTAATCATACTTATTAATACTTCCACCTTCCTTTGCAGTCGCTATGCTGATTAGTAATCATACTTTTATATGCTGGCCACTTCACTTTCTTTGCAGTCGCTATGCTTATTATTACTTATGCTTATTCGTAATCACACTTTTATATACTGACGACTTGAATTTGTTTACAGTCGCTATGCTGACCTCTTGACTTGCATGGACACCATCTCATTGGACGAGCTCATCATGGCAGTACGGCGCCAAAGCCAGGTGAGTGCAATGTTTTTTGTGTGACCCATCACAACTCAAAGCTTATCATGGCAGTACCGCGCAAAGCTTACCATGGCAGTGCGGCGCTAAGCTTATCATGGCAGTACGGCGCTAAGCTTATCATGGCAGTACGGCGCTAAGCTTATCATGGCAGTATGGCGCTAAGCTTATCATGGCAGTACGGTGCAAAGATTTTCATGGTAGTACGTAGCAAAGCTTTTCATGGCAGTACGGTGCAAAGATTTTCATGGCAGTACGGTGCAAAGTTTATCATGGCAGTACGGTGCAAAGATTGTCATGCCAGTACATATCTTATCATGGCGCAAAACTTAAACAAAGCTTATCATGGCAGTACATAGCTTATTATGGCCAATCAGAGCTTATCATGGTGCAAAGCTTAACAAAGCTTATCATGGCAGTATGGTGCAAAACTTATCATGGCACAAAGCTTAACAAAGCTTATCATGGCAGTACAAAGCTCATCATGACAATACAGAGCATATCATGGTGGAAAGCTTAACAAAGCTTATCATGGCAGTACGGCGCAAAGCTTATCATGGCAGTAAAAAGTAAGCGACTCGGTGCAACCCCAGTGCAACGAGCTACCCCCCTAACCCATACCTACCTACCTCTACACACCCCTACCTACCTACCACTGCCGACCTACCCCCCTAGTTCTGTTCTGCATGACATATTCACATACCCCATCCTAGCCAATTGCCACTACCACATTAAAAATAAAATACAAAATGAACTACCGCATTTCAGGGTTTCTCCAGAGGCTCGTCATCATACCGAGGGGTGACAGCACACCCGAGTGGACGTTGGGAGTCTAGGATTGGAGTTCCGGGTTCCAAGGTATAAAATCATAACTATTATATCATTAGTTATATTTATTGTTAGATTATTATTATTATTATTATTATTATTATTATTATTATTATTATTGGATTCCAGGTTCTAACGTATAAGATCAGAACTATAATATTATCAGTTGTATTTATTGTTAGAATTTTAATTATCATTTGAATGATTTGCATTTGTTTTCTTTCTTTCTTTCTTTCTTTCTTTCTTTCTTTCTTTCTTTCTTTCTTTCTTTACTTATTATTTTATTGATTTCTGCAGGGTCTAATTTATGTTATTATCCACTTCCACTATCAGATAATATTTGTGGCCTGATTTGGTTCATTCATTGTTTGATTTTGCGCATAGCCTTAATACTATTGTGCACTTCATTTGTATACTGGTTTATCCAAATTGGATGACACTTAATCCACCCCACTCAACCCGACCCACAAACTCAATGCTGTGCAGCACATCTATCTGGGTCTGTTTGAGGGTGAGGCACACCCCCACCACCCTCCCTCCTTCCAACAGCTCCACCAACCCACTCATCCCCCCCCCACCACATGCAGCACATCTACCTGGGTCTGTTTGCGGGTGAGGAGGATGCTGCTAGAGCTTATGATAGAGCTCTGTACTGCCATGATAAGCTATGTACTTAACTAATATATGCCATGATAAGCTATGTTGTTCTTTCAGAAGTTTGTATTTTTGTTTTGTTTTTGTTGTTATTGTTGTTGTTGTTGTTGTTGTTGTTGTTGTTGTTGTGGCTGCTGCTGCTGCTGGTTCTGCTGCTTCTGCTGCTGAAATTGTTATAGGTGCTGCCGCTGCTGCTGCTGCTGCCGACCCCCACCCCCACCACCCTCCCTCCCTCCAACAGCTCCACCAACCCACTCATCCCCCCACCACCACATGCAGCACATCTACCTGGGTCTGTTTGAGGGCGAGGAGGATGCTGCTAGAGCTTATGACAGAGCTCTGGTGCGCCTTCGAGGAGCTGGAGCAACCACCAACTTCCCTCTGGTAAAGCCGTTCATCGTTCATTTGGGGGGCTTTGAGTAGCAGCTTCCACCCAGCTCCTTGAGCCAGCAACGGGGTCCTGGGTCCTGGGTCCTGGGTCCCTTTCACCATTAATGCACCCCTTTTCTGCCCCCCTTAGGCACCCCTTTCACCTTTTTGGCGGAACCCCCCCCTTCTGGGGGGCGGGAGCCCCCAGTGTTACCCATTTGCCCGTTCGTCCATCCATCCATCCATCCATCCATCCATCCATCCATCCATCCATCCGTCTGACCGCGATGAAGCCCGACACGTCAGCCAACGGTCTCGTAACTAACTCGCTTCCCTTGCCACCTGTAGCTCCGTCGCGATCACTCTCCGCCTATTTTTAGCGTCGCAGGCGACGCTGCATCGAACTTGTCGGCCCCCTTTTCTGCCCCCCTTTGGCACCCTTTCACCATTAATGCACCCTTTTCTGCCCCCCTTAGGCACCCCTTTCACCATTAACGCACCCTTTTCTGCCCTCCTTAGGCAACCCATTTCACCATTAACGCACCCTTTCTGCCCCCCTTAGGCACCCTTTCACCATTCAATGCACCCTTTTCTGCCCCCCTTAGGCACCCCTTTCACCCATTAATTGACACCATTTTGCTGACACCCCTTACTTAGGCACCCCTTTCACCATTAATGCACCCTTTTCTGCCCCCCTTAGGCACCCCTTTCACCATTAATGCACCCTTTTCTGCACCCCCTGACGGGCACCCCTTTCTACCATTCATGACAACCCTTTTCTGCCCCCCTTAGGACACCCTTTCACCATCTAACGCCACCCTTTTTCTGCCCCCCCTTAGGGCACCCCCTTTCACCATTAATGCACCCTTTTCTGCCCCCCTTAGGCACCCCTTTCACCATTAATGCACCCTTTTCTGCCCCCCTTAGGCACCCCTTTCACCATTAACGCACCCTTTTCTGCCCCCCTTAGGCACCCCTTTCACCATTAATGCACCCTTTTCTGCACCCCTTAGGCACCCCTTTCACCATTAACGCACCCTTTTCTGCCCCCCTTAGGCACCCCTTTCACCATTAATGCACCCTTTTCTGCCCCCCTTAGGCACCCCTTTCACCATTAATGCACCCCTTTGGCAACCCTGTGGCCAATAATGCAGCCTTTGGCACCCCTTTGGCACCCCTTTCACCACTAATGCAACCTTTCAAGCCAAATATGAGAGTGAATCGCCCCCCCAAATTAGCAGTGTGGGTTGGGGCAGTAGGTAGGGAGTACTTGAAGAATGTATGGAGATGTGGGTGGGAAACAGTGAGAGGGATGCATGGGTGGGTGGGTGAGAGTATTTGCATTTGTAGAGACTTCATTAACTACTCGGACAGGCGCTAGGTGTACTGGATCCTTGAGCTGTACAAGCAGTAGTACAGCATTGGGTAAGCTTACGTGTACCGCAACAACACATAAACACACGCAAACCGCGCCCGCCATACGCGACACCCACACACCGACGCGCCAACACGCCCCCACCCCACCCACACCCCACACAACACAGACACACCCGCCACTCCCGCCCGCCGGCCCGCCGACCCCCCCCCCAAACCGTACGCAACCACGACCAAAAACCACCCACACGCCCCAACACACAGACCCCCACACACGCCAACCCGACCGACCGCCAAGCGACCCCCCCACACCGACTCCCAACCCGGCCCGCCAAAACCACCCACAGCTAGAATCACCACACTAACACACAAGACACACACGCCAACATACTTTGCCGACAGCCCACGCGACCCAAACACAAGCACTGAAGCCAACCGCCCCCCCCCACAGACACCCCACCCACAAACCACACACACACATACACACACTGCCACGGCCCGCCCGCCCACCAAGCGACACAATCCCACACCGACGACAAACATCAACACAACACAAACAAACCCACACACACACACACACACAATATAAACCATAACCTCCCTCCAATCTAAACCCCCTACACCTATCTCCAACCAGTACACCCACCAACCCCCACCACACAACAATACACACACTCCAACATCCTCCTCCACCTACCCCCCCCACACCTACAAAAAACCATCACCAACCCAAACCACCAGCCAAACAACCACCACATACACACACTCCAACCTCCTCCCTCACTCTCCCCCCAAACCTACTCCAACCTGCCCCACCCCACACACACCCCACAACACCAACACTCAACCATCCCCTCCTCCACTCTCTACCACCCCCACCTACTCCAACCCTCCCCCACCACCCACACCCCCACACACACATACAACACTCCAACCCTCCTCCTCACTTCTACCCCAACTACTCAACCCTCCCCCCACCCCACACACACCAACATACGCCCACAATCCAACCCCTCTACACCCAATTCATTGGTCAAGGTTGTACTAGCACAAGGACACAGTACGTTGAGGATATCATGAGACTGATGCTGATATTGAGCGATGGTATAAGCGGGTGGTTGTCGTCTGTCTGTCCTGTCGTTGTCAGTGATGTGGTTTTTATGCTGATTTCGAGTGATGGTAAGCTGGTTTCGATGCTGGTTTTGGTGCTTGGTATTGATGCTGATTTCAAGCGATGATAAGCTGGTTTCGATGCTGGTTTTCATGCTTGGTATTGATGCTGATTTCGAGCGATGGTAAGTTGGTTTTGGTGCTGTTTTTATGCCTGGTATTGATGCAGATTCTGAGCAATGGTACGTTGCATTGTGCCTGTGTCTGTATTTGCGTATCCACACACACTCATGTGGTTTTTCTTTCAACTGTTGAATTTGCTCTGCTGCAGGATCAAGGGCTGGATTGATGCCTTCCCAGACTTGGTGGTATTTTAATGCACATGATCCAAACTCAGATCCTAAATAAGCACTTCTGGCCTCTGCTCTGCTGCAGGATCAAGGGTGGATTAATGACTGCCCAGAATTGGTGGTATTTCATGCACATGACACAACTCCGGATCCTAAATAAGCACTTCTGCCCTCTGCTTTGCCGCAGGATCAAGGGCGGATTGATGCCTTCCCAAGACTTGGTGGTAGTTCCTGCACATGACACAAATTTGGGTCCTAAATCAAGAACTTGCCTATGTTCTGCGCGGATCAAGGGCAGATTTGATGCCTTCCATGACTTGGTGGTAGTTCATGCACATGATCCAAACTCAGATCCTAAATAAGAACTTCTGCCCTTGATCAGCCGCCAGGAGGATCAAGGGGGAATTGATGCCTTCCCAGAATTGTGGTCGTTCAGGCCTGTGACACAAATCCGGGTCCTAAATAAGCACTTCTGCCCTTTGCTCTGTTGGAGGATCAAGGGCGGATTGATGCCTTCAGAATTGGGGTGCCGGGGAGCCCGGGCAGTTTAACGGGTCAGCTCAAACCTACCTCTCTCTCCTGTTTGCCTCTCATCCTACCCCAGCTCTCACACCCCCCCCCCCTTTCCGATCCTTGGGTGCACGGGCGGGTGGGCCAGTGGGGCTCATCCAGGTGGTATCCCCCTTCATTACCTGCTTTGCCTTTATATATTCCTCATACGTGCCCCCCTTCCCAGCCATTTTAACAACACAACCGCACCTTTCCGCTGTCCTTCTCTTCACTCCTGGTTAAGGTATACACTCACTATCCCGCGCACCGGGGTGGGGGGGTAGGTAGGCTCCTCCACGGTACTCGCAACCCCCTTGGTATCGCCCCCCCATGCGAGTAGTCTCTCCTTTTCATTCACTCGTTCTATCTCCGCCTCCTTCCGTTTTACTTTTTTGATCTTGCTATGATTTTCTCCCTTACCCTACCGACACTCCTTTTTAACCCAGTCTAGTACTTCTCCGCTCCGACTACGCCCGCCATACTAACGTCTGCTCAACTCCCATTATTTGTTGCCGCGCCATCGTCGGACCTTTTTCCCCCTTGTTTCTTATCCTAACCTCTCATCCCTTTCTAGACATTCTCCTTCATATCCTTCCTTTCTGCTATCTTGTCTATGCCCGTCGAGCTCTCCGCTTCGGTCCAAACCCTTCTACTTTCCACTTGAAGCGTTTTTTCGTCCCCCCTTTTTCCCCGCCGGTCCCTTCTCCACTTTCCTGCACGGGTCTTTCTCGCGTCTCCCCTTATCTACCTCCTTCTCCCTTGGGTTCCTTTTCGACTAATCTGCCCTATATATTCCACTCCCATGCCCCTCCATCCCTACACGACTTCTTTCCTCTCCGCCCCTCACATCTCTCAAAATCGTCTTTCTGTATTCGGCGTCACACAAGCGGTGGAGGGTTTGCGGCTGCCTGTTTTTTGCTTCCCCTCCGTCTCGGGGGGTGGGCTCCCCGGGCCCACCACGGGGGTTTTGTGGTGGGTCCCGGACGTTCTCGCACACGGGCTAAATCCCCCTCTCTCCTCCTGCGCACTTCCTCCTCAATCCCCTTCCATTCCCTCCGTTACTTCACTTATCGAAAGCCTTCTCTACACTTTATCCTACCCACTTCTTTCCCGCCGCTCCCCCCATCTTCGTTCGGCACTTCCCTGTCCCTCACCCTCGTCACCTCCCTCTTCTCTCTCCCTATCGTATCCATCTCTCGTCCCTCCTCTCCCCATTCACGATGTGGACTCTTCCTACCTTGCAACCGCTAGTCTTCCCATATTTCTGGAGTTCATGCACATGATCCAAAGTCAAATCCTAAATATGCACTTCTGCCCTCTGCTCTGCCGCAGGATCAAGGGCGGATTGATGCCTTCCCAGACTTGGTGGTAGTTCATGCACATGACACAAATCCGGGTCCTAAATAAGCACTTCTGCCCTTTGCTCTGTTGGAGGATCAAGGGCGGATTGATGCCTTCCCAGAATTGGTGGTAGTTCATGCACATGATCCAAAGTCAAATCCTAAATATGCACTTCTGCCCTCTGCTCTGCCGCAGGATCAAGGGCGGATTGATGCCTTCCCAGACTTGGTGGTAGTTCATGCACATGACACAAATCCGGGTCCTAAATAAGCACTTCTGCCCTTTGCTCTGTTGGAGGATCAAGGGCGGATTGATGCCTTCCCAGAATTGGTGGTAGTTCATGCACATGATCCAAAGTCAAATCCTAAATATGCACTTCTGCCCTCTGCTCTGCCGCAGGATCAAAGGCGGGATTGATGCCTTCCCAGACTTGGTGGTGGTTCATGCACGTGGCGCAAATGCTGATGCGCAAAGCCCTGAAGATCAGACTCTATTATCTTAGATTGGATGATCCATACGGTTTGTTGTGTTGGTAGAGCATGCCTCTCCAGATGCCCTCCATGTATACGGGAGGCTCACAAGAATAGATTCAATGCTCCGTAATTGGATATGTCAAGTGTTGTATTGGTAGAGCAAGCTTCTCCTGATGCCCCACTTGAGTGGGAGCCCTCAAGACCAGACTCAATTATCTTAGATTGGATGATCCAAACGGTATGTTGTGTTGATAGAGCATGCCTCTCTCAATACACCATGTGTATGGGAAGCCCTCAGGATCAGACTCATACTGTGGTAGAGCATGCCTCTCCTGATGCCCCCCCATGTGTGGGGGGCTCACAATAATAGATTCAATTATCCGATATTGGATATACAAAGCGTTGTGTTGATAGCGCATGCCTCTCTTGATGCACCATGTGTATGGGAGGCCCTCAGGGTCAGCCTCAATGCTCCTGTATTGGATTTGTCAAGTGTTGTATTGGTAGAGCAAGCCTCTCCTGATGCCCCACTTGTGTGGGAGCCCTCAATAATAGATTCAATGCTCCGTAATTGGATATGCCAAGTGTTGTGCCGGTAGAGCAAGCCTCTCCTGATGCCCCACTGATGTGCAAAGCCCTCTAGACCAGACTCTATTCCCTTAGATTGGATGATCCATACAGTATGTTGTGTTGACAGAGCATGCCTCTCTTGATGCCCCCCATGTGCATGAGAAGCTTTAAGGATCAGCCTCAATGCTCCTGTATTGAATATGCCCACGATAATATATTAAATTCTCCGTGATTGGATAAGCCAAGTGTTGTGTCGGTAGAGCATGTCTCTAGCCATACTCCACAGTTTCGGGAGGCCCACAAGAACATATTAAATTCTCCGTGATTGGATAAGCCAAGTGTTGTGTTGGTAGAGCATGCTTCTCCTGATGCCCCACATGTGTATGGGAAGCTCTAAGGATCAGATTCAATGCTCCTGTATTGAATATGTCAAGTGTTGTGTTGGTATAGCATGCCTCTTGCGATACCCCACTTGTGTCAAAGGCCCTCAAATCCAGACTTAATTCTCTTGGATTGTATACGTAAAGTATCATGTTGGTACAGCATGCCTCTTGCGAAACTCCACATGTGTTAAGTTCAGACTCAATTATCTTAGATTGGATATGTCAAGTGTAGTGTTGGTAGAGCACGCCTCTCCTGATGCTCCACAGGTGTGGAAAGCCCTCAGGATCAGACTCCATTCTCTTAGATTGGATGCATAACGTGGTCTGTTGTGATGATAGAGAAAACCTCTCTTGATGCCCCACATCTGATAAAATCACTCACAAGATCAGACTCAATTCTCCTGTACTGGGAGGCCCACAAGATTAGACTCAATTCTCCTGTACTGGGAGGCCCACAAGATTAGACTAAATTCTCCTGTACTGGGAGGCCCACAAGATTAGACTCCATTCTCCTGTACTGGGAGGCCCACAAGATTAGACTCAATTCTCCTGTACTGGGAGGCCCACAAGATTAGACTCAATTCTCCTGTACTGGGAGGCCCACAAGATTAGACTCAATTCTCCTGTACTGGGAGGCCCACAAGATTAGACTCAATTCTCCTGTACTGGGAGGCCCACAAGATTAGACTAAATTCTCCTGTACTGGGAGGCCCACAAGATTAGACTCCATTCTCCTGTACTGGGAGGCCCACAAGATTAGACTCCATTCTCCTGTACTGGGAGGCCCACAAGATCAGACTCCATTCTCCTGTACTGGGAGGCCCACAAAAATATTAAGTTACCCGTAATTGGATGTCAAGTGTTGTGTTGGCAGGGCATGCTTCTCCTAATGCTCCACATGTGGCAATGGCCCTAAAGATCAGAATCAATGCTCCTTTATTGGATACATCAAGTGTTGTGTTGGTAGAGCATGCCTCTTGGGATACCCCACGGTTGAGGGAGGCCCACGATAATATATTAAATTCTCCGTGATTGGATAAGCCAAGTGTTGTGTTGGTAGAGCATGTCTCTTGCCATACTCCACAGTTTCGGGAGGCCCAGAAGAACATGTTAAATTCTCCGTGATTGGATAAGCCAAGTGTTGTGTTGGTAGAGCATGCCTCTCCTGATGCCCCACATGTGTGGGAGGCCCTCAATAATATATTAAACTCTCCGTGATTGGATATGCCAAGTGCTGTGTTGATAGAGCATGCCTCTTCTGATGCCCCACATGTGCGGGAAGATCTCAAGATCAGACTTAATACTCCTTGATTGTATGTTTCATATCTTGTGATGTTGATAGCGCATGATTGTATATGTCATATCTTGTGATGATAGATCGTGATAATATATTTCAAATCTTGTGGAATTGACAAAGCATGATTGTATATTTCATATCTTGTGATGATAGATCATGATTACATATTTCATATCTTGTGATGTTGATAGAGCATGGTGGGAACTGAGGATGCCTCATGCAGTGGACTCTATACTGATGATGATGATGATGATGATGATGATAGTTGGTGTGTCCTAGGGTAGCCAGATAGGGCACCAGAGGATGCTCTACTCTGGGTAAAATTGAGGATTGTTACACCTTGACACATGGCGTGAAGTTGAAGGAACCTTCCCTTTCACTTGTATTGGTATAGGTTACTGTTGATTTTGCTTTTGAAGACTACTACTGCACCTAAGCTCAGACTACCGCGCTTACTAGGGGCTGCTGCTTCAGCACCTGCTGCTGTGGGTCTGTCAGCAATTGAAAGCTACTGTGGAGTTGCATGTGGAGCTGCCACTGTTTCATTTTGGGGCTTCTCATGGCAGCTGCCCAGCAGCTTCAAAAGCCAGCCACTGGGTCAAACCCAATTATTAAAGCTGCATTGGATATCATACCAGTAATACCAGCATTCAGATGCCCTAGCTGGCTCCAGGTTTGGATCAGGGACAGGGGAAGGGAGCTGCCTAAAAGCTGGTAAATAATAATAATAATAATAATAATAATAATAATAAAAATAAATAATAATAAAAAAATGGGAGTTGCTCTTCAGACTCTTTGGTTCACATAGCAGCTTCTGGGAAGCTACCCTGGATAGCTAACCAGCCAAACCTACAGCAACAGCAACATGTAGCAAGAGCTGCTGCCTGCATTGCTAAACAAAAGCAATGCATTGGAATAAGAGTGTGACATCTAATGTGACCTCAGTGATGATGCTAGTGATCGCATTTTTCCTGGTGCCCTACTGGTCTCCAAATGTGCCAGTAATAGCACTGCAATTGTGCCCGAATGGCGTGGGTCAGTTTCTCAGTACAAAGGTATTTGTTATTATAAGAATTATGCATTACTAAAATAATAAAAATGTCAACGGCAACTCTTGCTCTGCTTGCATGCCCTCTACCCCTCCTGCTTGTATGCACTCTTGCATGCCCTCTGTTTTTATGACCCAACCTCTGGTTATGGGTTCATGTGGTGGCTCCCTAGGATAGCTTCATAAGATTTCTTTATGAGATGGATTGAGTGCCTATTGAAATTACATGTATGTTACAGTGCAAGGATAGCAAGTTAGGCTCTAGAGACTTGCCCATCCTCAGGTGATAGGCTTTGTAAGATTTTCTTCATGTGATGGATTGAGACAGCAGGTTCATGTGATGGGCTTTGTGAGATTGCTCATGTGATGGATTGAGATAGTAGGTCAAGGTGATAGGCTTTGTAAGATTGCTTCATGTGATGGATTGAGATAGGAGGTTCATGTGATGGGCTTTGTGAGATTGCTCATGTGATGGATTGAGATAGTAGGTCAAGGTGATAGGCTTTATAAGATTGCTTCATGCGATGGATTGAGACAGGAGGTTCATGTGATGGGCTTTGTGAGATTGATTCGTGTGATGGATTGAGATAGTAGGATCATGTGATGGGCTTTATAAGATTGCTTCATGTGATGGATTGAGATAGTAGGTTCACTATCCACGTTTATGTGGGGATAGACCTGGGTGCCTGAACCTTCGGCCCCTAAATCCTAGTGCTAGCCCTTGCTGCCCTAGGAGTCCTAACGACACAGATAGAGCCTAGGGCTGGCCATGATAATACCACGACCCAGGTGGGCGCGCCCATGGGAGGTGCTATTCGTTTTGGCTACAAGGAGCAGCTTCTAGGCAGCTCCCTGGGTTGGCCACTGGGCTAAGCCCAGTGAGTTTGCGCTGAAGAGCTGATAATGTAAGCTTCCAGGAGCACTAGTTTGCTACAGAGTTTGCTCTACATTGGGCTGAATTGCATGGCATGGGTGCTGGCTAGAAGCTGCTTCCTGTTGCCGAAAAGAAATGCACTGCTGGAAGGGGTAGTGGCACAGCATGGACACAGCACCACTTTTATTTTTCGCTACCAGCATCAGCTTCTAGGCAGCTCCCTGAGAATTCCACAAGGCCAAACCCAAAGATTCTAGTAGCGCTGGAAAGCTGACGATATTAGCTTCCTGGTGCACTTGGTTGCTTAAGGTTTGGATGAAGAGATAGCACAGGGAGCTGCCTAGAAGCTGCTGCATGTAGCTGAAAAGAAAAGCTATGGAAAAAAGCAAGTCCATAGTGGTTTGATGTTGCAGTCATGTAGTAGCTCAAAATATTGAGTGCAGGAGGGGGGGGGCATGAAAAATAGTCCTCACAACCACCCTGTACTAGCAGAAATACCATGGTAGAGCAATTACACTGCACGGGCCATCAACGGAATGATGGGATCCCACGCACCCAACTTCCCCATCTTATCCTGTTAAACCTTGACACCGCCCCTTATACTTTGTCTAACTCTGCTGCTGGAATTTCCCCTGCTCATGAGCCATCCTAATAGTAAAGAACGTGAGGGGATCTCAGAATCTATTTTGAATACATTTTGAATCTATTTGAATCTAGTTGAATCGATTTTTAAAACAATTTTGATTTTTGTACGACAGATGGCACCTTCCCGGCCATTTGTGAGATTTTGGGTTTAGGTTTTAGGATTTAGGTTTTAGGCTGGTGAAGCTCAAACAGTATGTTTTGTCTACAGTGATATATTGGCAGTACTTTGGTAACTTGAAGCTGAATAGACCAGCCCACCGGAAGTAGTGTGCCTGTTAACGTTCACTTACAGTCTTGTAATAGTTGTGTAATGAGAAAGCTTTGACTTCTTTGCTTGCAGTGGGTCAATAACACGGTTGTACAGTCCAGGGGTAGCCAAATAAGCTGAAGAGACTTGCCCTTGGTTGGAACCTTCACAACAAGAAAGGCAGTTTAACAAACAAGCACCGAACCCCAACAAATTGTAAACGACAGGGGGCCAGAGTTCGTGCTACGTAGATAATGGGCCTTGTAACAAGTACTGGCTGTGAGATGAGACAGGGAAGGCACAACAACAACAACGCAGGAGAGCTCCAGAGACAGCTCCGAAACCTGACTGCCTACCTGGAAAGCTAGGGCTCTAGGGCTAGGGTCATACTACAGGGGCGTCGTGGAAGAGCTGGCTGAATTCTTGAGCAGCCGTACCACAAGCCATGAATTCTCATGCGCGATTCCAGGAGCATAAGATTGGCGCTTGCGCGTGAAAGGTGCTGGTGTTGTTGCCTAGGGCTGGGAGATCCCTCGATCCGAGCGGATGGGAGCGGACGGGCGGTTACAGATCTGGAGTGGCGTGGCTTGGACTATCGGACACCGGAGGCGGAGGTCTCAGTCCGGTGGTCTCAATCGGTTGAAGGATTCCAATTAGACGAGAGGGATTAGTAGGGGGTTGACGTAGGGCGTATATGTGGGCTAGGGATGGCATTTTTCTCGATATTTCTTGCATTTGGTAATGGCGATGGCGCTACCATGCATGCATGCATGCGTGCAGCCATGTGCACATGCATGTGCCTTTCGAAGGGGATGGGGTACATCGAAATCGGGTACAGACCAGACTGCATGCTGACAGGCTTTAGGGATGCCTCTCGCCTATCAGCAGGATCATAAGCATAGAAACAGCGCAAAGACTGAAGCCAAAGGGAGATGCCGCTCGTTGCAGGCGCAGACATGGGCTCATGGCGTGTCGTGCCAACTACCAGATCTGAGGTCTACCTCGTTGCGGGGCAGACCCGGATTAGGGTAGGGCTTACATATCCCCACCCTCTGATAGCTTTTCCTCCCTCTTGCCCTCCTCTGCTTGCTACTAAGCTTTCCTTCGGCGGCTTTGTTACTCGCCCTGCGCGATTTTGGACCCCCAACTCACATTCCGCAGCGTCCGTATACCAACATGCTCCGTTCAGCAGGACTGTCGCAGCGCGTGGCGCAAAGGAGCGCCTTCGGAGGTAGCTACCGTCATGCTGTGATCAGCTCCCCCATGAGAAGCAAATTCAGCGTTTGCAGAGCTGCTGCTGGCGATCCCTACATGGTGCGTAGCAATTTGCGATCCAATGAACCAGGCTGGCAATGTCCTAATCGCTAGTGAACTTCTGCCCCTGGGTTTGCTGACCAAATTGCCCTCTTCACTCCCCACCTCAACACGCCCACAAGGCCCTACCCCCACCACCTTGTCCCGCCCGGCGATCGTTAACGCCGCTACTCGCGTTTTTTGCAGATGCTGGGCGTGTCTCCGGATTCCTCCATGGATGACATCAACCGTAATTATAGCAGGTTGCGGTACGAGAGCAGGCTAGACTACTCCAAGCTTAGAGCCCTCGAGGGTGCACACGACCGGATTATCATGGAGGCCTTCAAGAAGCGAGTCAAGGTACTTCCCAACTATTGCATGTCCTCACCTCGTGATGTAGCACCCTGACATGAAGTACATGTGGCACCATCACATGCACCGTGGCCTGAGCTACAACTTGCATCATGACCTAAAGTACAAGTAGCACCATGACCTGCACCATCACATGCACCATGACCTGAGCTACAACTTGCATCATGACCTGAAGTACAAGTAGCACCATAACCTGCACCATCACATGCACCATGGCCTGACCCATGCCCCAAACCATGCGATGCCACAGGATGGAGCTGCTTCTGACGTGAAGGACATGGACTCTGAGCCCCTCTTCCCTTGGCGCCCCAAGTAAGGCACACAGCTAAGTTGGTGGTTGGCCCCCTCAACCTCACGCCTCGTAATAAGGCGTTCCATAGGTTCAAGATTGAATCCAACAAACACCTAAAGTTTTCAAGCCTTGATGAAACTGTGCATGATTTGTCATGCTTTTGCATGTGGCACGGGGTGTGGGGCAAGGGGCATGTGACTTATGGCAGGGTGTGTGGGGCATGGGGTAAGTGGCATTTTATGTTGGGCAGGGTGTGTGGGGCATGGGGTAAGAAGCATTTGACATAGGGCAGGGTGTGAGGGGCACCCAAGTCAAACACACAGCTAGAACTCAGGATTTTTTTGTTTTATGTCGCCAAATTCGCCAATTTCAATTTTTGCTAATTTCGCTTAAACGGGGTCGAAACTAGCGATAGCTATATTTAGCTGGGGAAGAAATCCCTGCAAGTTCTCGTGGTCTCGCGCCTTGAAGCTTTGCGCTCCGCCATGCGATGGCTACGCAATCATCCTGAAATCAGGCTTGAGAAGCCCAAGTAGCTACTATGTTCTACATAAATCTGAAACAAAAAACTCTTTCCGTCATGAAAAATTGATTGCCCAAGTTTGGGCTTCCTTCAGCATATCTGGCTAGCCCTGGACTGTAGCGCGCACATGCAAATTCACACACACTAACACACACAGACACACTAGCAGAAGCACAAACACATACCCACACTAACTCACACTCTGTCTCACACACACGAACGCACACGCGCACATCATGCTTTTTGTCAACTGCTCTCTCAATCCAACTCCATTTCTGTTTGCAGGCAATGGGATTCCACCCCTCAGGTCAAGGCCATTGTGGGAGCCATCCAGATGGGACTGGCTGCTTTTGCTTTCCACATACACACACACAAACATGCAAACAAACGAACACACACAACAGAAAAACTTACAAACACACACACACGAACACACACACACACAAACACATCATGCCTCCTGTCAACTGCTCTCTCAATCCAAGTCCATTTCTGTCGCAGGCGATGGGATGCCACCCCCCAGGTCATGGCCATTGTGGGAGCCATCCAGATGGGACTGGCTGCTTTCGCTTTCCAGGCCCCCAACATGAGCAAAGTTGTTGGATGTAAGTAATGAGAGGTTGGGCAAGGAGGATTTAAAATAGGTTGTGGCACCTTGGATGTAAGCAGGGGCCAAGGGCGGGCAAGGAGGATTTAAAATAGGTTGTGGCACCTTGGCACATCTCAAGTTGTAGGCGCCTAACGAAAGTGGTTGGATGTAAGTAGGGGCTGAGGGTGGGCAATGAGGATTGAATAGGTTGTTGCTCCCTAGCACGTCTCCCACATCTCCCAAGTTAGCAGGCTCCCAACATGAGCAAAGTTGTTGGATGCAAGTAATGAGAGGGTGGGCAAACAAATTAGAAGGGTTGGTACACCTTAGCACATCTCAAGTTAGCACGCGCCCGACATGAGCCAAGTGGTTGGATGTTAGTAGGGGCCGAGGGTAGTCAAGGAGGATTTTAAATAGGTTGTGGCACCTTGGCACATCTCAAGTTAGCAGGCACCCAACATGAGCCAAGTGTTTGGACGTGAGCAGGGGCCGAGGGTGGAGAAGGAATATTTAATTTGGTCGTTGTTCAGCCTCTTGGTGGTTGGCCCCAGTGCAAGCAAACGGGCTGGCCCCCTCAACCTCGCGCCTCTTCATGAGCATTATTTGTCTATTTGCTCAGCCTCCTGTGGGGGCGGACAGCCCTCTATGTGAGGTTAACATTCGTGCATTACAGAATGTACCGGTACTTGCACATCTCAAGCTAGCAGGCCCCTAATATGATCAAAGTGTTTGGGTATGATCAGGGGCCAAGGTGGCCGGACAGCCTACTATCTGAGGTTCAAGTATCGTGCATACAATCGTGAGCTTGAATCTCCACCCCCTGCCCCAACCCCCAAGTGTGAAGTGTAAGACAAGCTGAGGCAGAGGGTGGTGACGAGTGGCCTAACCTTAATGCCACCAAATCTCAACCTCAATACCTACCCCCCTCCCACACACACGCACACACACACACAACAACAACACACAACAACACACACAACAACATCAAGCTCAATGCACTCAAACCAACTCTAACCAACTCTGCACTGCAGGCATGCTTATTGGTGTCGCTGGCAATGTAATGAAGCAGAATGCCATCAACCCTCCTCCCGAGGAGCCCATGATGGAGGAAGAGGAGAATGAGGAGAAGGGACGCTGTAAGTGCTTCGGCTATTTAATTAGGATTAGCATCATAAATGATCATGTAACATGTAATCATTTATATTAGGATTGGCATCATAAATTAATATGTAACATGTAATTATTTGGAGTAGGATTAGCATCACCTAGGGACATGTATGTTTTGAAGTCTATTGCATAGAGGTATGTAATTGGGTAACATGTGGGGCAATGCTATTTGGGGGGGGGGGGGGGGGGGGGGGGGGGGGCTTTGATTTGGACCCATATTATAGTGCAAGGGTGAGAGGCCTGTGGGTTATATGAGTTTGTCCAAAAGCACAGGTCTGGGGGCAGTCTGGCACCAAAGCTGTAGCGGCATTCTCAGGTGGAGACGAAAGCCTCGGCCGACGCGAACCCTTTAGGGCTAAATGGCTTAGCACCCAGTGTGACAGGTGTAACCGTCAAGTCTCTTGTACATTGAGGGCGGTAAAAAGCACGGGACAGGTAGCATCGCATAATTTGGACCCATATCATAATGCAATGGTGGGGAGCATGTGGGTTATCTGTAAACCTGTTCTTGAGGTGATCTGCATTTACGTGGTCCTTCGCATACCTATATCGCCGAGGTATTGAAATAGGTGTCGCGTGGGACACTGTCCGTGCCTCAAGAACTCTGTTGTGTGTAAATTATGTTGTTTGCATGCATGCTTGGGAGTAGTGGTCGGCTATATTACATAATATTAGTGAATACATCATATTAGTTAGACGAGCCGTCTCGCCAGAATTTTGAATTTATTTGAAAAACTAATACTTTTGTCACTGTAATAGTATTAGTTAATACTAGTTTTTCAAACACTAATATTAGTTGCCGTTCCCCACTTGGAAGTGATCAAATGTGAGGCTTCAATATTATTTGAACCTGCTGAATATCATTTGGGGCGATCTGAATTATTTATCATCTGAATTATTTGAATCTGCTGAAAATCATCTGAACCTCCCCTCGTGCCATCACCATTCTGTCCCTTGCAGCCGGCTCCAACTTTGTGCGTGGCGCAATTTTGGCGCTGATGGCAACATTTGTTGGCCTCCTCGTCTTCAGTATTCCCGAGATCCTGACCCAAGGCTTGAACGTGACCCTCCCACCCTGGATGGTCGCCCCTGGATTCTTGGTTTCGCTCAAGGTGTTGGGTTCTGCCCTGTGTAACTGGACTATGACCAGCTTCTACTACTAATCTGGATTTGCAGCTAGATCTGGCTCTGATAGTGGATCTGGATGTATATAAGGTCTGGGTACCTTGTAAACCCCAATACCTGGACCTTAGACCCCTGCAGTAGCTGGACCTGGATGTTAATCAAGGTCTGGATGTATCTAGGGTCTAGGTCTACAAGGTCTAGGTCTGGGTACCTTGTAGACCCTTATACCTGGACCTTATAGACCCCTAAAGTATCTGGACCTGGATGCATATCAAGTTCTGGATCGGATTCTGTTTTGGGATCTAGGACTCCCTTCAAAATGTTTATCCTAGCACTGGCATGGTGTAGGTGTCCTGTTGTACACTTTGTACCGCTGCTTTGTGGGGGGGTAGATGCTCTCAGCAAGTGGCGCAGCATGCGATGAAGTACGTCAGCAAGAGTGTCAGCATGCGGTACAGTGGAGCAGCATGTGATGTAGTACACCAGCAGGAGTGCCGGCATGTGGTACAGTGGAGCAGCATGTGACGTAGTACGCCAGCAGGAGTGCCAGCATGCGGTACAGTGGAGCAGCATTTCGTGTGGCGCAGCATGTGACATTGTACGCCAGCATGAGTGCCAGCATGCGGTACAGTGGAGCAGCATGTCGTGTGGCGCAGCATGAGTGCCAGCATGTGGTACAGTGGAGCAGTATGTGATGTAGTACGCCAGCATGAGTGCCAGCATGCGGTACAGTGGAACAGCATGTCGTGTGGCGCAGCATGTGACGTAGTACGCCAGCATGAGTGCCAGCATGCGGTACAGTGGAGCAGCATGTGACGTTGTATGCCAGCATGAGTGCCGGCATGCGGTACAGTGGAGCAGCTTGTCGTGTGGCTCCAGCATGAGTGCTAGTATGCGGTACAGTGGAGCAGCATGTCGTGTGGCGCAGCATGAGTGCCAGCATGTGGTACATTGGAGCAGTATGTGATGTAGTACGCCAGCAGGAGTGCCAGCATGTGGTACAGTGGAGCTGCATGTCGAGAGGCACAGCGTTTGCATTTGTGTATGGAGCAGCATGTACAGCAGCATGTGATGTGCGCCAGTATTGGGGCAGCATGAGAGCCAGCATGCAGAATAAAGGAGCAAGATGTCGTGTGGCGCAGCATGTGCACTTGTCTATGGATCAGCATGTACAGCAGCATGCGATGTTGTGCGCCAGTATTTGGACAGCATGAGAGCCAGCATGATGTACAAAGGAGCAAGATGTCGTGTGGTGCAGCATGTACGCCTACGAACGTAGCAGCAAGTACAGCATAATGTCGACATGCAGATGCTCCCACACATGGACCACCTAGTGCGTTGGCACTTGGACCCAGTGGTCGTCCAGCATACAGTTCAGCATGTACAGCAGCCTGACCCTGCATGCGTACCCTCAGGGGGCGCAGCATTTGCTCTTGGAGAATGCATGCACAGCAGCGTTGACCAGCTCGCGGACGCGCAGGTGGAGAAGCTTTTTCTCTTGGAGGATGCCTGTACAGCAGCGTGCACAACAGCGTTGACCAGCTCGCGGACGCGCAGGTGGAGAAGCTTTTTCTCTTGGAGGATGCCTGTACAGCAGCATGCACAGCAGCATGGCCCTGCATGGGAACCCGCAGGTGGCACAGCATTTGCTCTTGTATGAGTATGCATGTGGTGGTGGCACAGCATTTGCAGTGGTGGCACAGCGTTTGCTCTTGTATGAGTATGCATGTACATCATTGTGGACTAGCCCACTGACCCGCAGGTGGAGCAGCAGGTGCAACGGAACAGTGGGTGGTCCTACAGCATTTGAGCATCGACGTGGGGACGTGTGCAATTGGTCCTAGGCGCGTGGCTTGCGACCTGGAAAATTGGCGGAGAGTGTTGGCTGTCGGAGTGGCAGGTGGCAACGGAATCGATTGCAGCGGACCGAAGCCAGGGTTCCTTGTTTCTTGTGGTCAGACATACAACAGCCCCTTTGGAAACATCCCCTGTTTGCCTTCGCCTCCGATTATGCTACAGCCTCTATATAGAGCGCTAATATTCAAATAATTAATGAGTAAAA
Organism: Chlamydomonas sp. ICE-L; assembly: GCA_013435795.1. NCBI lineage: Eukaryota > Viridiplantae > Chlorophyta > Chlorophyceae > Chlamydomonadales > Chlamydomonadaceae > Chlamydomonas > Chlamydomonas sp. ICE-L. The sequence goes on along the minus strand of JACBWV010000404.1, from coordinate 712,282 downwards.
GGAGTACCGGAAGTACTGAAATATGTTTATACATTCATATAAAAAGATAATTATACGTAAAAATGAAATCCTCAGTTAGTACTAGCAGGTGTTAGTGTTCTCGTATTTTATATCGCACGGCTGTTCATTGACGGATCAAACAAGGCAGAACTGACAGAAAGGTTATAATGCTCGCGACAGGAGGCTCTTTTGACCTCCCCATTGTCTTCCTCCTTGAGGGAGCACTTTGGGATGCAAGGAGTGCTCATTGGTATTCGTAACCGCCCTCAATGTAGCTCAGACTCCACACCGGTTACACCGGATGCAGTGCCACTTATTACCCAAGGGTTCGGCGTCGACCATGGCCACCTGAGCATGAACATGGGCCGGTCACCTTCAGTTGACAAGGGCGGTCATGTTGTTTAGCACTCCTGTGGTATCTCAACACTAAATGGGAGTGAGGCTCTTAAATGGGGTGGGGGGGGGGGTGCTAAACTAGTCAGAAGGCCCATGTCATACGTGCACTGTGTTTCGCATCAGCTCACTATGCCCTGCATTTGCCCAGGATGAGCTGCAGAACGCACCAGTTAATAAGGTCAAGCCGTTCACTTTTTTTGCGACGCGTCGACATTCCGTCGCTGCATGGCGACGCATGTGTCCGGCTAAACTTGTCAGAAGTGCCCCCTCCCCCCCTCCCCCGGCTCCGCACTGGGGTCACACCGAGCCACTAGATTTGCGCTGCGTCGCACGAGAAAAAAACTGTGCAGCACACACCAGGGAATAGGGTCAAGCCGCTTGTGACGTCTTGCTGTCTATGGTTGGCACTACGGGAGACCTTGTATCAACAGTCATATTTAAATTGTTACATGGTTATGCAGCCTACTCTGGGCTGCACACCATCTTCTAATTCCAGGACCCGTGCGAAACCCACGGAAACCAGGGACTCAGGGAGCATATTAAGCAGGTTATACGGTTAAAAAACTTGTCCAGGTCAGCAGTTGAGTAATATTCCTTATGTCACGCTGGTGGTGGTGGTGGTTCCTTGCTGTGCCGACCCATGAGTTGTCACACTTGTGTGTCTGCGTGAGCCCGAGAAGCCATCATTACAAAAGTTATAACTGGCTTTCTGGTTACAGCCAACTACCTGGCTGGTCTGAGGCACCTGTGTGTGTGCAGCCTACAGCCGACTACTAGGGAGGTAAGGCCAACTACTAGGTGGTCAGAGGCAACAGTGTGTGTGCAGCAGGCATGCTCTTGTGTACTCATTAGCCACAGCATCATACCCGTGTGTGTATGTTACAGTCCAGGGGAAGCCGAATAGGCTATAAGGGACCTTCCCAACCCGGATTCAGGAGGGGCTAATACAAAAGCAAACATGATGGTGATCATCATCATACCTGGGTTAACTAATACGAACACCTGAGAACATGTTAAGTGTGTTATCGAATGCTGTTATGCGTGAGTTGACATCCCTTTAGAGGACTTGCGATGAGAAGGGATAGTTGCACTAAGTGTCTTTTATCCTATGAAAAATTGATGTAACGAGTTTCAGATACACAAGTACTCATTCGCGCATGCATTTCCCATTCATTTAAACCTCCAGACTACAAAAAGCGTCGCATACATAGGGTTCGGGGTTCCTCACAGGTTGGCTTTTGGATTGTTACATTTTTTCAGCTGAGTTGCTCGATGTCTTACTTGAACTTGAACTTGGTTACATAGATTCAGCCAGCAAAGCTCGTCGTCGTCCAGGTCCACATCCCCCCGTGCGATACCAAGGTAGTTCAACAGGTACGCGGCTGCGTGTGAACACGCACACTCCAGAGGGGAGAGAGTGTGTGAAAGCACACACTTTCACCCCCCAGTGCGTGTTGCACGCACATCTCAGCCAGGGAGTACAGTAAGTGTAGGACTGGTGCAGGGAGACCCACCATGTGAGGCGGAAATATTTATGTTGACTCGTACACGTAAACTGTTGATACTTAAAAAGTTCGTTGGTTTGTAAATATTGTTTCATCCACGTAAATGTTGGTTCATGGAATATAGATTTTGACAACAGCTACGTCTCAAACTCTCGAAACACATATTTTGAAATACCCTTGAACAACACTTCATTCATTCATTTTATTTATTTTATTCATTCGTGGTTGAGATCTGAGTCCTGCTCTAGGGGATTCAATACCTACGCCAACAAAACGGTGGTTGGGAGTTCGGTTTGTTTGTCCTCGGCACACCCCTGATGTAATGGGGTGTTTTGCTTTGTGGTAGCTTTTTCTTTTTGTTTAAAGCACTGAGTCTCATACACCCTTGCGGTGTCAAGGAGACGTTAACATGAAATGTCATGTAATGTAACACTGGCCCCGACCACCCCACCCAAGCCCCACCACATTCATAAAAAAAGAATGAAAAAGTGATTTGTTCGTGTTTTAACATTTTCCTGGTTACTATTATTTTTATCTGCCGATGACAGCGAGCAGCCAAATTGCTGGCTGAAGCTATGTAACCAAGTTCAAGTTCAAGTTCATCCTTCAATGTCAGTCCTACGGTACTATAAGCTAGTCTGCCGTGGTCAATAGGGGTAGTGATGAATGTTCGTCTGGTTGAGGATCGGTAAGTAAGTGCGCCTACTCTTTTGCTGGGGTGGCAACGCCATTCGAACTGAACCCTCGGTGCCGTTGGATTGTGTAGGGAGACCCACCTCCTGGGGTGAAATACCTTTCACAAGTTAAAAAAAAACTCTTATGTCACTTGAATTCGAAAAACAAAAACAATTTGGTTCACTTGAATTTGGGTTTAGACATCAATCCACTTCTGTACGGTTTGTGGGCTCCATTGTGGCCCAGCCCATTCTTCTGGCTGTTGGGACTAAGAGCACCGTGGGATGAGGCCCCAGAGGCTGATTTGGGAGACAACACTGGCGGCTGGAGTTGGAGTTCCTGCTGTTTCCGCTGCGCCTCCATTTGAGCCATCAAGTCCTTACGCTCCATCAAACCAGCCTGCAAACAAAAAATATTTATTTTATTATTTAGCACAGCTTGGCTGCAGAGGGGGAGGTATGCGGGTGGTAGGGGGGTAGGAGGTGATGGTGGTGGTGGTTCAACTCAAAGCGGCGGTCATGGCGGCCATGGCGGTCATGGTGGTGGTGGTGGTGAGGTAATAGATGAGCCATTAAGTCCTTGCGCTCCATCAAACCAGCCTGCAAAAAACAAAAAAAACATAAGCACAGCTTGGCTGCAGTGGGGGTGGTATGTGGGTCGTAAGGGGGAGGTAGTGGGGGGTAGGAGGTGATGGTGGTGGTGGTTTGGATTGGATTGGATTAGATTGGATTGGATTGGATTGGATTGGATTGGATTGGATTATATTATATTGGATTGGACTGTTTGGACTTAGATTGGATTGGATTGTTTGGACTTGGATTGGATTGGATTGGATTGGATTTGATTGGAGTGGAGTGGAGTGGAGTGGATTATTTTGACTTGGATTGGATTGGATTGGATTGGATTGGATTATTTTGACTTGGATTGGATTGTTTGGACTTGGATTGGATTGGATTGGATGGATTGGATTGGATTGGATTGGATTGGATTGGATTGGATTGGTTGGATTGGATTGGATTGGATTGGATTGGTTGGATTGTTTGGACTTGGACTTGGATTGGATTGGATTGGATTGGATTGGATTGGTTGGATTGGATTCTATTATATTGGATTGGATTGGATTGTTTTGACTTGGATTGGATTGGATTGGTTGGATTGGATTGGATTGTTTGCCGCAAAAATAAAACAAGTCCTAGACGGCGTCGCAAGCGACGCGGAAAAATGGCGGAGAGACAGGTGGCAACGGAATCGAGTGCAGCAGACCGAGGCCAGTTAGTTACGAGACAGTTAGTTGAGACAGTTGGCTTTTTATTGTCGGATGGTCGAACCGGCGGACAAACGGACAACAAGGTGACCCTGGGGGCTCACGCCACCCAGAAGTAGGGGCTCCGCCAAAAAAACATCAAGTCTTTGCACTCCATCAAACCAGCCAGGAGGGCCGGTGGGGGGAAGTTAGACTCCACTTGAGTTTAGGGGGTTTAGGCTTTAGTGGTTCAGGTTTTGATTCAAAGGTTTCGGGTTGAGGTGGGTTTCGGGTTTCGGGCTTCGGGTTCAGGGTCTATGTGGGTTTAGGGTTTACTGAAGTGAAGGCTAACTTCAGTGGAGGCTAAGTTCCTCATACCTGAAGGGCCTGCCTCAGCTGCGCCATCTCCCCCTCCTTGTTGCGAATGATGCCACTCAGGTTCATCAGCTGCCCCTCCATCATGGCCAGCATATCGGCGTCTATGCCACTACTTGTGGCGGGCCCGGCTGGGGCTTGTGCTGCTTCTTGCAACTGCTGCTGGAGACTGCGCTTTTCATCAGTCAGGGTCCGAACCTGAGACAGGAGGTGGGGAGGAGGGTATAGATTTCCATCCGCAAGTTTTATTTTGCCTTCAGATACGATAGTCCTCGGTATACTTACAAATATTAAGTTCTCTCAAACTATTGGGGTGTTTTTGAAGGCAGTGGAGCCCAACAGTGCACCCACCCCAGCCCATCGCTCCTCATCAGTCAAGGTCCGAACCTGAGACGGGAGGGGGAATACTTTTTTACAACACAGACTCTCAAAACCAGTGTTGAACTGATAGTTGACACCACTTCTGACCCAAGCTGTATAACCCCCGCCCTCTCCACCATCCAACACCCCCACCCCACCACCACCATCCAACACACCAATCCACCACCACCATCCCACCACCACCATCCAACTGCTTGGTTTCTTTGTACGGCAAAGGAGCCCAGCATTGCACCCACCCCAGCCCTTCGCTTCTCATCAGACAGGGTCTGAAACTGAGAGGGAAGGGAGGTATGGATTTTTATAACACAGCCTCTCGAAACCAGTGTGGTGGAATGGAGCATAGTAGTGCAGTGATGTGTGTTAGCGTGAAGTAATAGACAGACTGGGGGCGCCGTCAGTCAGGGTCCGAACCTGATACGGGAGGTAGGGAGGGGGTATAGATTTCAGTCCGCAAGTTAGTATTTTGCCTTCAGATACGATAGTCCTCGGTAGACTTACAAATATTAAGTTCTCTCAAACTATTGGGGTGTTTTTGAAGGCAGTGGAGCCCAACATTGCGCCCACCCCAGCACATCGCTTCTCATCAGTCAGGGTCCGAACCTGAGACGGGAGGGGGGGTATGGTTTTACATAACTCAGACTCTCAAAACCAGTGTTGAACTGATATTTCATATTTGACACCACTTCTGACCCAAGCTCTATTACCCCCGCCCTCTCCACCATCGAGCACACCACTCCACCACCCCACCACCACCATCCAACACACCACACCACTACCCCCAGTCCCCACCCCACCACCACCATCCAACTGCTTGTTTTTTTTTGTAAGGCAAAGGAGCCCAGCATTGCACCCCCCCCAGCCCATCCCCCCAGCCGAGCACCTGCACCACACACACTAACTCACTGTAGTAGGATAGCTTGCTACAGCGGCACCGAACAGGTTTACGCCGATGTCACTCGTCGTCCTACCTGTTCGTAACCATGCCAAGAACTAGCTAGCGCTCGCACAGGTCTACGCCCACATCACTCGTCGTCCTACCTGTTCGTAACCATGCCAAGAACTAGCTAGCGCTCGCACGCCTTATGATAACCGATGCCATAACCAACAGCGTTGCGGTTACGCTTGCCTGTGCTACCTAAACCCTAGCACCAGCTAGTGGTAGCCACTAGCCAGGGTACTACTTCTTGCCATAATTGGTCAGCGCTGAAAGCGCACAAACGTCAAATTGGTCAGTGCTTTTTAGTGCAAAAAGCGCAAAAACTGCGCGCTGCGCCCACAGGGGGTTGAAAAACTGCGCGAAACGCGCAGAGGGGCTCAAAAAGACAGCGCGGCACCACGCTACCGCGCGCGCTTAGTACTCTGGTGCTAGCATGCAACACATCGCCCATCCCCCACCGATGTGGTCTATGCCAAGCCATCGTGTCTATTACACAAACTCATGAAACCAGTGTCACGAAACGTAGCGCAATAGTGCAGTGATGTGTGTTAATCGTGAAATAACAGAATGGGGGCGCCGACAGACACCGATAGCATGAGGTTGTCTGAATTGATTCCAGGAGTCGTCAGACTCCCTAGTAATAGCAGTGCACAGACCACATTGGTGCACACACACACACACACACACACTCTCTCTCACACACACACACCCACACTCACAAACTCTCTCATACAAAAACACACTCTCACACACACACACTCACACTCACACTCAAACACACACTCCCCCCCCCCCCCCCCCCCCTAAACACACACACACAGATCTCACCCACAAACGCACACTCACACACACGCTCTCTCCCACACTCTCTCCCACATACACACACACTCTCACACACACACACTCACTCACTCTCTCACACACACACACACTCACTCACACACTCTCTCATACACAAACTCACACACTCACTCATACATGCACTATCACCCCCCCACACACACACACCACCAGCACACGCACACAGATCTCAACCCAGTGCACGCACACTGACCCCCCCCCCCCCCCCCCCCTCCCCCTCCCCCAAACACACACACACACACACAACCTGGCTTGTGGTCCATGTGAGTCTGTCTGGGTGTCATGTCCCCCCCCCCCCCCCCCCCCCCCCCCCCCCCCAACCCACCCACCCACACCCACATGCACACCCACACAAAGATCTCACCCCAGTGCACGCCCCCCCCCCCCCCCCCCCCCCCCCCCCCCCCCCCAAACCACACAACCTGGCTTGTGGTCCATGTGAGTCTGTCTGGGTGTCATGCCCCCCCCCCCCCCCCCCCCCCTACACACACACACACACACACACAAAGATCTCACCTCAGTGCACGCACACTGACCCCCCCCCCCCCCCCCCCCCTCCCTCTCCCCCAAACACACACACACAACCTGGCTGGTGGTCCATGTGAGTCTGTCTGGGTGTCGTGCCCCCCCCCCCCCCCCCCCCCCCCACACACACACACACACACACACACACAGATCTCACCCCAATGCCCTCACCTGGTCCGCAAGCCTCCCGACTTCCCGTTCACTCTTTTTCAACTGATCTGGCAAGCTTGCCAGCTGCCCGTTCAAATCAGCGACCAACTGTTGTTGGGCATCTAACTGCGCTTTCAAGCGAACAACCTCCTCACTCTTAGATCGCAGCTCCTCTCGTGTGGAAGCTAGTTCGGCCTGTGCAAGGGCAGAATAGTTGGTGGGTGTGGATTAGTGGGTCAGTTAGAGTTGGACTATTGGTGAGTGGGTGTGGGTCAGTGGGTGTGGGTGAGTGGGTGAGTGGGTGTGGGTCATTGGGTGAGTGGGTGTGGGTCAGTGGGTGTGGGTCAGTGGGTCAGCGGGTGTGGGTCTGTGGGTGTGGGTCAGTGGGTCAGTGGGTGTGGGTCAGTGGGTCAGTGGGTGTGGGTCAGTGGGTGTGGGTGAGAGGGTGTGGGTCAGTGGGTCAGCGGGTCAGCGGGTGTGGGTCAGTGGGTCAGAGGGTGTTGGTGTGGGTCAGTGGGTGTGGGTGAGAGGGTGGTTCAGTGGGTCAGTGGGTGAGAGGGTGTGGGTCAGTGGGTCAGAGGGTGTGGGTGTGGGTCAGTAGGTGCGGGTGTGGGTGTCGCTCACCCCCTGGTTCCCTCCACCAGGCAGTGCTGCCACTGCTACTGCTACTTCTACTGCTGCTGCTGCTGCTACTGCTGCTGCTGCAACTGCTGCTGCTACTGCTGCTACTGTTGCTGCTACTGCTGCTACTGCAGCTGCCACTTTCTGTGCGTCCTTTATCCATCACCCTATCACTCACCTCCTGGCCCCCTCCTCCAGGTCGAGAGGATGCTGCTGCTACTGCTGCTGACAATCTCTCCTCATTAGTTCTCCTGAGCTCTATGATCTTATACTCAAAGCTGCCTTGCATTTCTGCCAGCCTGGCAGCCGCGGCAGCTACCTGGGATGACAGCTCAGCCTCCAGCCGGGACACTTGGGCATCTTTGGCTGCCAGCTCAGCAATGAGTTGGTGGAGCTCGCGGCGATCGGGTGAACCCGAGCCAGAAGAGGAGGCGGCAGCGAGTACAGCCTGGCGTTCAGCTGCCCTGGAGGAATATGAATGAATGAATGAATGAATGAATAAATGAATGAATGGATGGATGGATGGATGGATGGATGGATGAATGAATGAATGAGTGAGTGAGTGAATGGATGAATGAATGAATGAATGAATGAATGGATGGATGGACGGACGGACGGACAAACGGACGGACGGACGGATGGATGGATGGATGGATGGATGAATGAATGAATGAATGAATGAATGAATAAATAGATAAATAAATAAATAAACAGTACGCCATACTACGAGGCGTGAGGTTGAGGGGGCCGGCCCGTTTGTTTGCACTAGGGCCAACCACCAATGGAGGTATATATACATATGCTGGGGTCATGTGATCATAGGGTTGAGGGTTGAGGGTTAAGGGGTTGAGGGTTGTGGGGTTGAAGGTTGAGGGTTGAGGGTGAGGGTTGAGGATTTGAGGGTTGAGGGTTGAGGGTTGAGAGTTGAGGGATGAGGGTTTGAGGGTAAGGGGTTGAGGGTAAGGGGTCAAGGGTAAGGGTTTGAGGGTAAGGGGTCGAGGGTAAAGGGTAGAGGGTGAGGGTCAAGGGTTGAGGGTTGAGGGTGAGGGGTTGAGGGTTGAACCTATAACTAGGGTAAGCAATATTGTACTGGTTGCAATAATTATCTTCCGGTTATCCACCACATCTCCACGTGCCCCCCCTCCCTGCAACCCCCCCACCCCGACCCCCACCACACACACATACGCACGCACCTGCACTACACAGACACATGCACACACACACATACGCACGATCGCACACGCACAAACGCACACGCACACACAAATGCACACACACGCAAAAGCACACATTCACACACACTTACCCGACCCCACCTGCAATTCACACCATATCCCCTTCATCTCACCTGCTGAGAGTGATGGTCTGCTTCAGCTGCTCTTGTAGACTCTGAACCTCCTCAGCTTGGGAAGAATGCAATTTATCTGTTTTCTCTAGTGTCGAGCGCAGGCGATTGATCTCTGCGCGCAAGCGTACATTCTCGGAGTCCTTGTCCGACAGCAGAATCCTCAAATCCTTCTCAGTCTTTTCCCTGCCATCCAAAGACGCAGTGCGGGTATAAGTCGCAACTCAGCAGGGTAAAGTTTTCGCAAAAGGCGCCCCGCGTCATTGGTTCGGTTCCCAGGATGCGACTTACTTCGCCTCCAACAAACTCTGCGTGCTTGTATTCATGATAAATATCACTGCTCTCACTTCATAACTCGCATGCACCGGCTTCAGTGCAAGTAACGCGAAATGTCAGCAATGGTGAATGACCATGTAGCTGAAACATAGCTATCAAACATAAAATATTGTAGCTAAGTACCTGAAGACACGTAGAAGGTCTTGTTGCGGGGTTCTAGCTTCCATCCCTAGACCACCTGTTCCTGCACTCAATTTCCACTCGCAAGCTATCATCCTTCCCTTCCGATCTCTGGCTTGTGATCTTATCGCCTCCACAGCGCCCCGAGTCGACGAAAATCCCACAGGACTGCCCGAAGCCTTCCCGGAACCACATTACCACATGGCCAACAGATCCCGCTCGTAAATTGTTCTACATTATTCGTTCTTCCGCATTACTCCCCTCACTGCGCCCTACCGGCAAGCCTTGAACTAGTCATAGCACTAAGAAACAGCCATGGAGGCATGCAAACTGGGCGGGGTACTGCTGATCCTCTTGTCATTGAGCGTCGGGTCCCTAGCAGATCCACCCGATGAACCCACCGTCTCCCGCCTAGATTCTCCGTACGAACTCACCGTCCCCCACGTCTCCATCATCAAGCTGAAGCCCGACAAGGGTCGAAAGAAGGTAGATATCACTTAGGCTCATACGGGTGCAATGTATCTGGTTTGATACGATTGTTTCCTCGTAGCTTCAGGCTTCATAATCTGTACAAGTATCTGAGAATTGTGAAGACAGATTTCAGAAATATCCACAAATCAACAGATCCACAGAATATAGCCTTTGCGATAAGGGTACAAGGGTACAATAGATCACTGAGGCTCACTTAGGTCCTGATATTCATAAGTCTTTAGTCACTCAGGGAGTCTGGGTACGGGGTGCATTCTATCTCTAGATGCTTAGAGATACTGACTGCCTACACATATATGATTGCATGCTGAACTCTAGAGTGCGGTGTTGTACCGTTAATACCACCCATGTTTACTGTACCCACAGAAGGTGGGCAGCCTGAAAGCTGATAGATCATGTAATCAAACCAAACCTAGCTAGAGACACAAATGTCTTTCATATACTGCAGAATGCCTGGGCTGCCCTTCATACGACGATGATGTCCAATGTATTGTGTACATGTCTACTGTATCGTGTACATCATGTCCACTATCGTGTGTACATCATGTGTCTTATGTACATCATGTCCACTGTCTTATGTACATCATCTCCACAGTCGTATGTACATCATCTCCACAGTCATATGTACATCATGCCCACTGTCGTATGTATATCATGTCCACTGTCGTATGTACATCATGCCCACAGCCGTATGTACATCATATCCACTGCCGTGTGCACATCATGTCCACTGTCTTATGAGCTGTCTAATATCTTATGTATATTATGATTGCTGTAGTCCGAGCTCAGACGCAGAAGGGGTCTGCGAAATCAAAACCCACAGTAACCATTCACCAGTGCAAGCTAACGGGAAGGTTTCTCCAACCTCACGTTCCGTGGCGAGACGTAACAATTTCAATTTTCATTTGTATGCCTGCTGTCGGTCGCTGTCAATTGCCATGGTAGCTTTGTCCAGGTAAAGTAGCAGCCTGTACCCTACCGCCGTTAGACGGGGCTCCCTTAATACCACGCCCCACCAGGCGTTAACATTTGTATGCCTGCTGTTTAATGAGGAGCATCTAACTTCTGTCTGCCTTCCTTACCCCGGCTAGACTGTAAAACACACACACAAAACACACAAACACACACACATTAGCCGGCTAGACGTTAATGATACACACATAACATACATGAGGAGCATCTATCCTCTGTATGCCTTCCTCACTTCGGCTGGACTGTAAAACGCACACACAAAACACACACAAACACACAAACACACACACATTGGCTGGCTAGACGGTAAAAGTCACACACAAAACATACATGAGGAGCATCTCTCCTCTGTCTTCCTTCCTCACACGAGCTCAGTGTCATGGCTGCTCTATGTACAAGGATTGCATACACAAATGCACTCTTGCGCATATCATGTACAGTACTGTCTTGTGTATGTGCTTATATAAATGCAACATCTGCTATCTGTCTGCCTCGCTTTGATCTGCCCTGTGTCATGGCTGCTCTACGTACTGTATTGTGTATATAAATGCAGCATCTGCTATCCATCTGCCTCGCTCTGATCTGCCCTGTGTCATGGCTGCTCTACATACTGTCTTGTGTATATAAATGCAGCATCTGCTATCCGTCTGCCTCGCTCTGATCTGCCCTGTGTCATGGCTGCTCTACGTACTGTCTTGTGTATATAGATGCAGGACCTGCTATCCATCTGCCTCGCTCTGATCTACCCTGTGTCATGGCTGCTCTATAAAGTGCCTTGTGTATATAAATGCCGCATCTGCTATCCACCTGCCTCGCTTTGACCTGCCCAGTGTCGTGGTTGCTCTAAGTACTGTCTTGTGTATATAAATGCCGCTTCTGCTATCCACCTGCCTCGCTTTGATCTGCCCTGTGTCATGGCTGCTCTATATACTGTCTTGTGTATATAAATGCAGCTTCTGCTATCCATCTGCCTCGCTTTGATCTGCCCAGTGTCGTGGCTGCTCTAAGTACTGTCTTGTGTATATAAATGCAGCATCTGCTATCCATCTGCCTCGCTTTTATCTGCCCAGTGTCGTGGCTGCTCTAAGTACTGTCTTGTGTATATAAATGCAGCCTCTGCTATCCATCTGCCTCGCTTTTATCTGCCCAGTGTCGTGGCTGCTCTAAGTACTGTCTTGTGTATATAAATGCAGCTTCTGCTATCCATCTGCCTCGCTTTTATCTGCCCAGTGTCGTGGCAGCTCTAAGTACTGTCTTGTGTATATAAATGCAGCCTCTGCTATCCATCTGCCTCGCTTTTATCTGCCCAGTGTCGTGGCTGCTCTAAGTACTGTCTTGTGTATATAAATGCAGCATCTGCTATCCATCTGCCTCGCTTTTATCTGCCCAGTGTCGTGGCTGCTCTAAGTACTGTCTTGTGTATATAAATGCAGCTTCTGCTATCCATCTGCCTCGCTTTTATCTGCCCAGTGTCGTGGCTGCTCTAAGTACTGTCTTGGGTATATAAATGCAGCTTCTGCTATCCATCTGCCTCGCTTTGATCTACCCTGTGTCATGGCTGCTTGTAGTTGTAGGATCCCATGCACAGAAACACTCTCTTATGCATATCATGTACTGTCTTGTGCATATCATTACACCATCTACTGTCTGAATCCCTTTCTCAAACTTGTTCACTGCCTTGGCTGCTTGAGGTTAAAGGATTCAGGATTGCAAACACAGATAAACTCTCTTATCCATATCATGTACTAGAGTCTTGTGCAGACCAGTGTCCCATATTCTATCTTAATCCCTTGCTCAAACTTGCTCACTGCCTTGGCTGCTTGTTGTTATAGGATTCCATACACAGATACACTCTCTTATCCATATCATGTACTATCTTGTGCAGGCCAGTATTTCATCTACTATCTGTATCCCTTGCTTTGACATGCTCACTGCCTTGGCTGCTTGCTGTTATAGGATTCCATACACAGATACACTCTCTCATCCATATCGTGTACTATCTTGTGCAGACCAGTATCCCATCCTCTATCTTAATCCCTTGCTCAAACTTGCTCACTTCCTTGGCTGCTTGCGGTTATCGGATTCAGGATTCCATACACAGATACACTCTCTTATCCATATCATGTACTAGAGTCTTGTGCAGACCAGTATCCCATCCACTATCTTAATTCCTCGCTCAAACTTGCTTCCTGCCTTGGCCACTCCTTGTACCAGGATGATGTCTCCAAAATAGCAGACGCTTTCACAGCAGCGATAGCTGAGGATCATGGCGGCAAGTTCAAACTGACTGTGGTGGATCGCTCAACAATTGCTCTTCAAGCCCTGAGCTCAGAGGAGGCTTTGGTGGTGAGTTGTGGCACAAACTTGGTGGCACAAAACTAGCCTCGTGGTGAAGGTGGTGGTGGTGGTGGGGTGTGAGTGTGTGTGTGTGTGTGTGGGGGGGGGGGGGGGGGGGGGGGAGGGAGGGAGGGAGGGAGTATCATGGCGGAAAGTTCAAACTGATCGTGGTGGATCGCTCAACAATTGCTCTTCAAGGTCTGAGCTCAGGAGAGGCTTTGGTGGTGAGTTGTGGCACAAACTTGATGGCGCATAACTAGCCACGGGGTGAAGGTGGTGGTGGTGGTGGGGTGTGTGTGTGTGTGGGGGGGGGGGGGATGGGAGGGAGGGAGGGGGGGGGGGGGGCAATTTCAAACTGACCGTGGTGGATCGCTCAACAATTGCTCTTCAAGGTCTGAGCTCAAAGGAGCCTTTGGTGGTGAGTTATGGCACGAACTTGATGGGACGAAACTAGCCTCGGGGTGAAGGTGGTGGTGGTGTGTGTGTGGTGTGTGTGTGTGGGTGGGGGGGGGGGGGGGGGGGGGGGGGGGGGGGGGGGAAGGGGAGGTGAGGGCGAGTTAAAACTGACCGTGGTGGATCGCTCAACGATTGCTCTTCAATCTCTGAGCTCAGAGGAAGCTTTGGTGGTGAGTTGCATGTATGTTGTTACAGCCCAGGGGTAGCCAAATAGGCTAAACAAGGGACTTGCCCAACCATGATATCAGGAGGGGCATTAGTGGTGAGTTGTGGCACAAACTTATGTTGAAGGTATTGCATAGATACACTTGAAACAGTGTGGTAAGTTCAAACTGATCGTGGTGAATCGCTCATCAATTGCTTTTCAAGGTATGATCTTTAAGGAGGCTTTTGTGGTGAGTTGCGGCTCGAATTTGATGCTGAAGGTATTGCATAGATAAATTTGAAACACGGTGGCAAGCTCAAACTGAGCGTGCTAGATCGCTCAACAATTGCTTTTCAAGGTATGATCTCTTGGGAGGCTTTTGTTGTGAGTTGCGGCACGAACTTGATGTTGAAGGTATTGCAAAGATCAATTTGAAACACAGTGGCAAGCTCAAACTGACCGTGGTGGATCGCTCAACAATGCGCTCAACAATTGCTCTTCAAGGTCTGAGCTCAAAGGAGCCTTTGGTGGTGAGTTGTGGCACGAACCCGATGGGACGAAATTAGCCTCGGGGTGAAGGTGGTGGTGATAGGGGGGGGGGGGAGGGGGGAGCAGGGAGGGAATGGGGGATTGTTCCCATCGAATATGGGCTGGAGACTTCTGTAGAGAGCAGTGGGAGGGGGGAGAAGGGAGGTTCAGGTGTAACATAGCTAAAAATGGAAATTGGAAATCCTTCCACTCACCCTAAATCCCTAAACCCCTAAATCCTCCCCCCCAAACCCTAAACCCTAAACCCTATACCCCACTCATCCCTGAACCCTAAACCCCAACACGTGTTCTCTTGTTGCAGGCCAAGGATTTGGTGCTGAAGCATATGGTAGAGTCTCATGAGGTCACGTTCGAAAATGAGACCTATCGAAGGCCGGAGGACAGCGAAGTGTCGCTGGTGGACATACATAAGAACGCGAGCAAAACAAAACGCGCACATTGGTTTGCTGGCATCAGGCGCCAGATAACGGAAAGCTTCCGATCCATGAGTGACGCAAGGAAGAAGGCGTTCCTGTCTTCGCAGCCTAAGAAAGCAATGCGGGGCCCTGGCTCAAAAAAGAAGCTAGCTCAACTGTTTTCGAAGAAGGGGGGGCCAGAGGGAAGGAAGCGCATGGCAGTGGAGGGCAAGAAGAAGAGGAAGAATAAGCCCGTTGAGCTGTGAATTCGAATCTGAATTTGAATTGTTACATGGTTTTCAGCCAACTCTGAGCTGCTCACTGCCTTCCGATTCCAAGTCCCCCCGTGCGAAGCCCACAGAAACTAGGGAGCATACTTAACAGATTAAAGAGTTTAAAGACTTGTCCAGGTCCACCCAGCCAATAGCCACCCACCCACCCACCCACCCACTAGCCTACGGTTATACCCCCTTTATACCCTGAGGATAGAACATATAATTTTGAGAAACTGAAAATTGAACCTGAATTGGTTGATCAAGACTCCAGCATGAAGCTGGTCATGAATCCTGATTCGTTCAAAGGATGGGAAAACCTTTTAAATCCATTTTAATGCGACGAGAATCGCATCATTATATTAGCATCCCATGTGGGATGGTGTTTTAATTATAATTTTAGAATTAAAGTATCACAGCAGCACTAACTCAGAGCCCCTGTCGGTAAAACGATTGTTTGGGGTTCAGTTTTCCAATGTTTTTTCTGTTAAGCCCTTCCTGTCACGGTTTGGCAAATCCCTTTGGCCCATTTGGCCTACCCCTGGACTGTACCAACATACATACATCCTTGTGCACATTTAGGACTGTTCTGTGCAGGTCCTCGCAATTCATTTTTTGGCAATGCATAGTAGCTTCTAGTCAGCTCCCTGTGCGCTTCTGTTTGCCAAACCTGAAGCTAGGCAGTGCATCTGAAAGCTGACATGAAGGGCATTCCAATGAAGCTGAAAGCTTTGGGATTGATCCAGGGTCTTAATAATGGGGCTAAGTGGAAGTTGTCATGCGTAGCCCAACGTAGAAACAGTGCAGGTCCTATGTTGATATTTTGGACCACAGTCTGGATGCAAAGACCACAATGCCCATAATGTATTCAATCTCGTGACCAATTTGAGGTGTACCGCTTCATTGACACAGACTGCTATGAGTCCGTGTGAGTGGGAGGAGTGAAGAAACAAGATAAATGGTATGCTACGGTTCATAGCTACCGAGTACCGACACTAAAACCCCGCATTCCAGATGCAGAATGCTATCGCCGGTTACGAGTACGCTTTCGGGTCCTGGTTAAGCAGGTCTTCTTCAATAGAGGTCAGGACCTTGCTTCAGTGTCTGTAATTTCATTGATCCTCTTACAATTTTTTTACCCATGTTTAAAAACTCCAAGCGAGCTTTACAACTTGAACTTGGTTTCGTACTTACATGGCTCCAGCATGTATGGCTGCTCGCCGTCTAACGCAGTATCATAATCAAAGCAAAGCATGATTACCAAAATATAATTGATCCAATCTCTTCATATTGTAATTGATTAGCAAAGGCCACTTATTACGACCTTCCACCTTTACATTGCACACCAAGTACCGTAATGTAGAGGAATCATTTTGTTCTTATTTTGGGAAATCAAGTTCTGATAATTAAGTCTCGCACTCATTAGGGATGGTGGCGTGCACATACCTCATTGAGTCTTTGGATGCTCGTTCAAATGTTGAAGACAAAATTGAAATTGAAATTGTTACATCCGTTTAATGCAGTACTCACAGGACGTGAAAGTAAGGACTTCAACGCGTGTTGAAGACAAAATATTGGTTTAGGACACAGTCACAAAAGTGCTGTATAAAGAATTACATTTCTCTGTTACACAAGCTTCAACTGTTAGTTACCAAAGCAAAGGCGGTGTGCAGATTAAGGGAACTAATACTCGTGATCAATGGACCCTGGGGGGTGGGGTGGGGGTGGAGAGAGAGAGAGAAAGAGAGAGAGA
The DNA here is from genome assembly GCA_013435795.1 of Chlamydomonas sp. ICE-L. Lineage (NCBI taxonomy): Eukaryota > Viridiplantae > Chlorophyta > Chlorophyceae > Chlamydomonadales > Chlamydomonadaceae > Chlamydomonas > Chlamydomonas sp. ICE-L. The sequence goes on along the minus strand of JACBWV010000404.1, from coordinate 695,444 downwards.
GAGAGAGAGAGAGAGAGAGAGACAGACAGAGAGGTCACTGCGTTACACCGGGCCCTGGAGCAGGTAAACTTAGGGGTGGAGCACAAATAAGATGTCCTCTGTGCAGGACCAGCATCTTTGCAGTTTTCTGGACTTCGGGTTGTATCAAGAGCCGGACTTGGCTCCTTGATACCAACACACGTCCATTCAGGATGCCCAAAGGGCTTCTTGATTTCCGCCCCAAGTCTAAGGCGCAACACCAAGTCTACAGGGCAACACATTTTCTAGGTCCCAATTCAAATGAAATAGGCGGACTGCTACCAGCTTCTGCTGTGACGGTATGGATCCCCCTAAGGGACTCCTAACCGTTATCAGGACTCATAGGTACTGCGTTAACTACGAGCCACAGATTAAGTCGTGGAGAAAGTACCTTATCATGTACTGCCACCTAGCCCACTGCCGGCAAGGCAGTCTATGAATATAAGCCGACATAGACCGAGGCGGCATTTATTGCTACTGCCCCCTCGCCTACGTTGACGAGCTCACATCCCTCACCCTAGGTAAAACTTACATTGCTTGCTGCTCCTGCTTAGCTACCTGTTAGATGACCACTCATCGCTAACATCGCAGATGTAGATAATACGCAATCACTATATAGACATATCGAATCCACAACGTGCACTTCTGCACTGTTACATCTGCTACCGTATGCTATAGGCTGGTTGGACCTGGACAAGCCTTTCAACCGTCTAATCTGTTTAGTATGCTCCCTGGTTTCCGCGGGTATCGCACGGGTGGACTTGGAATTGGAAGACGGTGAGCAGCCCAGAGTTGGCTTGAGAACCATGTAACAATCCAACCCAATCATCCACTTCCAAAAGAAAGATCGCCCATAATGGCCAAGTTGGACATACACTTCCAAGGACGTCACTCCTAGTGTGTCAATCCTAGTTTGTCATTTTATAATTTCTTTGATCAGCTGTTCTCTTTTTTTCTTTTCTTCCCATTCCCATTCCCCTTTCCATTCCCCTTCCTCCAAGCTGGTTTCGGAGCCGCCTCTTCATCCTCTGCTTCTTCCTCATCCTCGTCTGGGGGTTCCCCAGTTTCCAAATGACTCTCAGTCATCTCCTTACTGATTGCAGCCATCATGGAACCCTTCATCGCCCTCAGTTGTTCAGACATAAGACCATTTCCTGCATATGTGTGTGTTGGTGTCAGAGCATGTGTTTGTGTAAGAGTGTGTGTTAGTGTGCCCGTGTGTTTGTGTAAGAGTGTGTGTTAATGTGCCCATGTGTTTATAAGTGTGCCCGTGTGTGTGTAAAAGTGTGTGTTAGTGTGCCCATGTGCTTCTGTAAGAGCATGCTTTGTTGTATGTGGTATTCCTGCCTGTCTCTATAGACATCAGTTGTCGAGACATAAGACCTTCTCCTGTATGTGCTTGTGTGTGTTGGCGTAAGAGCGTGTGTTTGTGTGTGTTGGTGTCAGAGCGTGTGTTTGTGTAAGAGCATGCTTGATTGTATGCGGTAGTCCTTCCTGTCTCTACATGCATAAGTGGTTCAGACATAGGACCACCACCTGCATGTGTTTGTGTGTGTTGGTGTAAGAGCATGCTTTGTTGTATGTGGTAGTCCTGCCTGTCCCTATAGACATCAGTTGTCGAGAAATAGGATCATCGCCTGCATGCGTGTGTGTGTTTGTGTGTATTGGTGGTAGAGTGTGCTTGGTTGTATGTGGTAGTACTGCCTGTCTCTATAGACAGTTGTTGATGTGGAGGCCCATCTTCTGCATGCGTTTAGGTGTGTTGGTGTGTGAGTGTGTGATTGTGTGTGGTAGTCCTGCCTGTCTCTATAGGCCTCGTTTGTTGAGACATAGGACCATCTCCTGCATGCGTTTGTGTGCGTTGGTGTGTGTTGGTGTAAGAGTGTGCTTGATTGAATGTGGTAGTCCTGACTTTCTCTACAGACCTCAGTTGTCGAGACATAGGACCATTTCCTGCATATGTTTGTGCGTGTTTGTGTGTGTTTCTGTGTGATAGTGTGTGATAGTGTGTTGGTGTAAGAGTGTGCTTGATTGTTTGTGGTAGCCCTGTCTACCTCTATAGACCTCATTGGTTATGACATTGGACCATCTCCTGCACACTTTTGTGTGTGTGTGTTTGTGTGTGTTGGTGTAAGAGTGTGCTCGACTGCTTGTGGTGGTCCTGTCTGTGTCTTTAGACCTCACTGGTTCAGGCGTAGGACCATCCCCTGCATACATTTGTGTGTGTTGGTGTGAGAGTGTGCTCGATTGTATGTGGTAGTCCTACCTGTCTATAGATATGAGTCGAGAAAGAGGACCATCTTCTGCACGCGTTTGTGTGTGTTGGTGAAAGAATGTGGTAGTGTTGGTAGTGATGACGAGCGTAGGGGCTGGGTAGGTGGGGGTGTGATCCATAGTGTGTGATAACTTTTCAGTCATCTCCTAGCTGATTGTAACCATCATGGAATCCTTCAACGCCCTCAGTTGTTGAGGTGGAGGCCTGTCTCCTGCGTGCGTTTGTGTGTGTTGGTGAAAGACCGTGGTTGGTCGTATGTGGTAGTGCTGGTAGTGATGATAAGCGTGGATGGGGGCTGGGTAGGTGGGGGTGTGATCCTTGATGTCTAACTGCTTCCAGAATCGTCTCCTTGCTGATTGCAGCCATCATGGAACCCTTCGCCCTCAGTTGTTGAGACGAAGGCCATCTCCTGCACGCAATTCCCAAACGTGTGCTTGTGGAAGAGCATGCTTTATGCATGTGTGAGTCCTGCCTGTCTCTATAGACATCAGTTGTTGGGACATAGGACCATCTCCTGCATGCGTTTGTGTGTGTTGATGTGTTGGTGTAAGAGTGTGCTTTATTGTATGCGGTAGTCCTGCCTGTCTCTATAGACAAGAGTTGTTGAGACATTCGACCATCTCCTGCATGAATTTGTGTGTGTTTGTGTGTGTTGGTGTATGTTGGTGTAAGAGAGTGCTTGATTGTATGCGGTAGTCCTGCCTGTCTCTATAGACATGAGTTGTTGAGACATTCGACCATCTCCTGCATGAATTTGTGTGTGTTTGTGTGTGTTGGTGTAAGAGAGTGCTTGATTGTATGTAGTAATCCTGCCAGTCTCTATACAGACCTTAGTATTGAGACATAAGGCCATCTCCTGCATGCGTTTGTGTGTGTTTGCGCGTGATTGCGTGTGTTGGTGTAAGAGTGTGCTTGATTGTATGTGGCAGTCCTGCCTGTTTCTATAGACCTCAGTTGTTGGTGTGGAGACCCATCTCCTGCATGCGTTTGTGTGTGTTGGTGCTTGATTGTGTGTGTTGGTTTAGGAGTGTGCTTTATTGTTTATGGTAGTCCTGCCTGTCTCTATAGACCTCAGTTGCTGATGTGGAGGCCCATCTCCTGCATGTGTTTGTGTGTGTTGGTGCTTGATTGTGTGTGTTGGTTTAGGAGTGTGCTTTATTACTCATGGTAGTCCTGCCTGTCTCTATAGACCTCAGTTGTTGATGTGGAGGCCCATCTCCTGCATGCGTTTGTGTGTGTTGGTGCTTGATTGTGTGTGTTGGTTTAGGAGTGTGCTTTATTGTTGATGGCAGTCCTGCCTGTCTCTATAGACCTCAGTTGTTGATGTGGAGGCCCATCTCCTGTATGTGTTTGTGTGTGTAAGTGAAAGACCGTGGTTGATCGTATGTGGTAGTGCTGGTTGTGATGACGGGGGCTGGGGGCTGGGTAGGTGGGGGTGGGATCCATAGTGTGTACTTGCTTCTCAGCCATCTCCTCACTGATTGTAACCATCATGGAATCCTTCACCCCCCTCAGTTGTTGAGGTGAAGGCCTGTCTCCTGCATGCATTTGTTTGTGTTGGTGAAAGATCGTGGTTGATCGTATGTGGTAGTGTCGGTAGCGATGACGAGTGTGGGGGCTGTGTAGGTGGGGGTGTGATCCCCGAAGTCTTACTGCTTCCAGAATCGTCTCCTTGCTGATTGCAACCATCATGGAAGCCTTCATTGCGCTCAGTTGTTGAGACAGGGGGGCATCTCCTGCATGCGTTTGTGTGGGTTGGTGAAAGAATGTCGTTGATCGTATGTGGTAGTGTTGGTAGTGATGACAAGGGTGGGGGCTGGGTAGGTGGGGGTGTGATCCCTGATGTCTAACTGCTTCCGAAATAACCTCATCACTGATTGCAACCATCATGGAACCCTTCGCCGCCCTCAGTTGTTGAGGTGCAGGCCTGTCTCCTGCGTGCGTTTGTGTGTGTTGGTGAAAGACTTTGGTTGGTTGCATGTGGTAGTTTCGGTACTAATGGCGAGGGTGGGGGCTGGGTAGGCGGGAGAGTAATCCCCGAAGTCTAACTGCTTCCGAAATCGTCTCCTTGCTGATTGCAACCATCATGGAAGCCTTCATTGCGCTCAGTTGTTGAGACAGGGGTCCATCTCTTGCATGCGTCTGTGTGTGTTGGTGAAAGACCGCGGTTGATCGTACGTGGTAGTGTTGGTAGTGATGACGAGCGTGGGGTCTGGGTAGGTGGGGGTGGGATCCATAATCTCAAACTGTTCCTGAAATTATTTCCTCGCTGATTACAGCCAGCATGGCTGTTCTCATGAACGCAGTTGTTCGTACATAGGCCTGCCTCCTGAGTGTGGTAGTGTGTGATGGTATGTGGTGGTGGTATGTGATGGTATGTGATGGTGGTGGCGGTGATGGTGGTGATAATGATGATGATGATGATGATGATGATGATGAAAGCTGAGATATAATTGGGATTGCAGTTATTGCATGCGGTGACTGAGATGCTCGTGATGTTTGGAGTAATGGGTGGTGTGGGGATGCATGCCATGGAAGACAAGTACGCTGGTTTATATGTCCGCAAGTCATTTTTTTGACCCTTGAGATGATTGGAGGATAAGGGGGTCTTCAACAGTCAGACCGTACCTAGGCTGGTGTCCTTGCCATCAAAGACCACGACATCATTGAACGTGCATTTTGCTGTGATAGCTGGCTGGCTCATATCAGGAGGTGAAGATATGCAATCAACAGAATTGTAGATGGAAGTGCCTATTGGAATCTTTTCTGCACCAGGCCTCGATTTGCTTCAGGGTGCAGTTGTGCAGCTGATATTCTATGTCCAGTGTTCTGTACTGAGTGGGGTCTCAGATCGGAGTGGATAACGTCACAACGGTGAAAACAGATGGTGCCGGTACGACATGTGGCAAAATGAGATGCTAAGGTCTTCAAGCGAGATAACTCGCAGTCTCATGCGCATGGAAGTTTTTGGAGAAGGATGTACTTTTGTACTGCAATTGGGGACAAACTATCTGTCGTCGACCTTTCTCGAAGGATCTTCCAGATGGAGGTTGAATAGTCGCAGTAGCTGCAATAGCTCTTCTGAACGCGCCTGCCTAAAAAGCCTTGATGAAGGCTTCAGCCGGTTGGACAACGCATCTTGGCGTTTGCGTCTGTTGGAGGCTGTAGTAGACATCGTCAGCACCGGAAACCCTTCCTTCAATCATCAACCACCTTAACCAACTTGTTGGAAATCTTCTTTGGTTCATTGACGTCGGCCATGGGTGGAGCCTTTTGCTGCGTGCGTCTCTAAAAATCTGCTACGGCATTCCCCTGAACTAATCCGTTTCCTACGTGCCAGCATGTGTCCACACTCCCATCCAGGTATTGTCTTGTTAGGGTTGTTCCTATGGTAGCTTGATGAACCCAGCTCGTAACAGCTTGCGAGCAGCAGCTGCTCCTCCCAGGCCAAGGCTCTTTCACGGCCGGGGCAGCTTTCCACTTGTGAACGCTGATGCTGCCAAGCGGAGCGTCAGAACCTTGGTGCATGTGCCTGAGGGTGGAGCTGGCGGTAGGACCGAAAATGGGATCAAAACGCTGCCTGAGATTCGGCGAGCAGAGGCGACGACTTCCAGCGAGGTCGTCAACGCTGTAAACGCTGTGACGGTGGACATCAGCAAGGCAGCCGTGAGCTTGAAAAAATCAGCTGTGCAAATACAGCAAGATTCAAATAGGAAGCATGCAGAAAATGCTCCTTGGTGGCTCACGCCACATTCGGACTCTGCCTCACCCTCCAGTGGGCCATACGACCTTTCAGATAACTCCTCCTCGGCTGATGATGTGGACATGGAGGGTTCATTCCCCTCCCTGGGTTCAATGGACGGTGAAGGGGGTGGCCTAACTCACAAAATATCCTTCGAGGTGGGTTGTGAGACTACTGTGAACATGGAGGGTTCATTCCCCTCCCTGGGTTCAATGGACGGTGAAGGGGGTGGCCTAACTCACAAATATCCTTCGAGGTGGGTTGTGAGACTACTGTGGACATGGAGGGTTCATTCCCCTTCCTAATTTCAATGGATGGTGAAGGGGGTGGGAAAAAGACCACTGGGCATAACCACCTACAAAATATCCTTTGCAGTGGGTTGTGAGACTTTTCTACTCTGTGGGTGTATACATTGCATGACAATATGTTGTATACCAGTATGTGCTCTAAGGATTGTTAAGGGGGTGGCATGGCTAGTCACAAGTAGGGACCGGCATATCATATGATTTTGACCAAAAGCGAGTATGATATCATACGATATCATACAAATTGCATCATATGATATCGCATATAAATGGTAACTTTGGCCTAGTCAGACTGCCGGCATCATATGATGACATGATATCATATGATATCATATGATGACATGATATCTTATGAGATCATATTGCCGTTCCCTAGTCACAAGGCATTGTTCTCAGTCTGGAGTTGCTGTACTAGCTGCTGGAGGACTTGTTAGCTGGATCTGCAAGAGGCAAGTTACTCCAGCTGTCAGCACAGCTGAAACAGAGTGGGGTGTGTGTGCCGATGCACTCAAGGTCTCATGTAAGGTATAGGGTCTAGGTCATACACATATCTTACAAAACCTGATAGTTCTATGATATTTGTTATACACATATGTGTTGTATCCTAGTAAATTATCAATGGATGAGGATGGAGGTGGGATGAACAGAAACAAGGCAATCCTTCATATTTGGGGATTACATTTTAAACCTGTATGTACATATGTTGCAGTCCAGGGGTTGGCCGAATAAGATAAGCAGACTTTCCCAACTGTGACAGGAAGGGCTAAAAATAAAAAGCAATGCTGAACTGGGCCTTGTATCTCATCGTACGTGTGTATGTGTTGTATGTGCCATAGCTTTTATTTTCAGTAGCCAGCAGCAGCTTCTAGGCAGCTCCCCTGGCTTGCTACTTAGCCAAACCTATAGGAACGTAGTGTATTTTGAAGCTGGCAGAATCATCTTTCCAGTACTGTTGAAATCTAGGGGCACAGCCCAGTGGCTAGCCCAGGGAGCTGCATAGAAGCTGCTGCTGGTAGCAGAAAAGAAAAGCTGTTGTATGTGCTGTACGTGTTGTTCGTGTTATATGTGTTGAACGTGTTTTACATGTTGTACATGTATGTGTTGTACGCAATGTATGTGTCGAACGTGTTGTACATACATGTGTTGCATGTGATGTATGAATTGAAGGTGTTGTACATGTTGCACACATGTGTGTTGTGCATGATGTTTGTGTTGTGCGTGTTCTCTGCCCCCTTCTCACACGCAAAAGTAAAACACACACCACCACCACCACTCACACAAACACACAAACACACAAACACACGCACATGCACACACGCACACACACACACACACCCCATACCTCCCCCCCCACACACACACTCCCCCCCCCCCCCCCCCCCACCCCCCCCCCCCCCACCCACCCCCCCACACCTCACCCCCACCCACCCCACACACACACATACACCCACAGCCACCCACCTCACCCCCCCACCCCTCCCAACACAAACACATACACACACACGCACACACACACATGCAGGTACACACACACACACACACACACACACACATGCAGGTTCTCATGCTCAAAGTGAATGGTACCTTTGCCTTCAGCCATGTTAGGCGGAGAGATTTGTTACGGGAGCATCGCCTTCAGCACCGAGATTTTCGACGCATTGACCCTAGTATGGACTTCAATAAAACCTCCCCTTCCATCACCATTAAGGAAAATGTGCTCTTGATTTGTATTGGAGGAGTGAGGTGAGGAGAAGTATATAAGTATATGATTACAGCATGTTTTCTAGATCACCATTTCTATGTCACCACTATCGCATGTTTTTTTCATCACCTCTAGCAGATGTTTTGTTCATTTCCATTTTTGGCGGAGCACCCCCTTCTGGGGGGCGGGAGCCGCCAGTGTTACCCATTTGTCCGTCCGACCATCCATCCATCCATCCATCCATCTGACCGTGATGAATCCCGACACGTCAGCCAATGGCCTTGTAACTAACTCGCTTCCGTTGCCACCTGTCGCTCCCTCGCAATCACTCTCCGCCATTCTTTAGCGTCGCAGGCGACGCTGCATAGAACTTGTCTCTATCACCACTATCGCATGTTTTCTATACCTCTATTTGACTATTGCATGTTTTAACTTAATTCAAGTCACATTTCAAGTGTCATTATCATTTACGATCACCGGATTTACGAGCCCCAGATTTCATTATCATTTATAAGCACTTGATTAACAAGCACCAGACTTCATTATCATTTCATTATCAATTACCAGCACCGGATTTACATGCACCAGATTTTATTATCATTTACAAGCACCGGATTTACAAGCATCAGATTCCATTATCATTTCATGATCATTTACAAGCACCGGATTTACAAGCATCAGATTCTATTATTATTCCATTAGTATTTACAAGCACTGAATTTACTAGCATCAGATTCCATTATCATTTACAAGCACCGGATTTACTCGCATCAGATTCTATTATCATTTCATGATCATTTACAAGCACTAGATTTACAAGCATCAGATTCCATTATCATTTCATGATCATTTACAAGCACTAGATTTACAAGCATCAGATTCCATTATCATTTCATGATCATTTACAAGCACTAGATTTCCAGCTCATAGACCCTAGTATTGAATTCAAGAAAACCTCCCACTCCATCACTTTTAAGGAGATGTGCTCTTTATTTCTATTGGAGTAGTGAGATAAGGAGAACTATATCATTGTATGTTTTAAGATCATTTATAGCAATTCAGCGGATGATTTGGGTTCAAGGTTTCTGAAGAACTTGGACTTCTTACATGAAATCGAGAATTCGGCCTGGAAATCTGAGAATTCTCGCAAGAATTCTCGATAATTGGCCTGAGATTCTGAGAACCAAGTCCGAAGTACAAAGTGTGCTTCCCAAATCATCCCCTGAATGGCTATAAGTCTCATCTGGAGTGCCATCATCATTAATATCTTTTGATTTTGTATCATAACTAAAACCTCCCCCTTCATCACCATTAAGGAGAGTTTGGTATTGATATGCATTGGAGTAGTGAGGTGAGGAGAACTACACCATTACATGTTTTGAACTAAAGCCATTCAGCGGATGTTTGAATTCGAGTTTTCAAAACACTTCGTAGTTCGTACCTCTAACTTGAGAAGTTGGCCTGAGAATTCTGACATTTGGCCTGCGAATCAAGAATTCTGAGAATTGTCGGAATTTAACCTGAAAAAGTGGAGGTACGAACGTCAACCTGCGAGACCCAAATCCAAATCATCCCCTGAATGGCTATAATACCATAATACAAGTCTCATGTGGAGTGTCATTATCATTTTTTATTATCATATCATCATCATTATTATTATTATTATTATTATTATTATTATTATTTATCATTATCATATCATTATCATTTATTATAATCATATCATCATCATTATTTTAATGTATCATTATCATATCATTATCATATCATTATCATTTATTATTATCATATCCGTTACTTTGTATTATGCTTCAGCATGGTTGTATGCATTATATCTAGGGACCGGCATATCATCTGATTTTGACCAAAGGCGAGTATGATATCATATGATATCATACAAATTGATATTGTATATAACTGGTCACTTTAGCCTAGCTAGACTGCCGTCATCATATGAAATCATATGATGACATGATATCATATGGTATCATATTGCCGTTGCCAAATTATATTGTATCCGGAGTGAGCTGAGCCTTTTTGAATCCTTTGCCTTCTTGGGTCCTCAGCCCCTGCTGTGCGATGCCAGTCAGGTAGAGGGCCAGGATGGAGGGGAGAGGGAGGGTGGTGGGGAGGGGGAGGGTGGTGGGGAGGGGAGGGTGGTGGGGAGGGGGAGGGGGAGGGGGAGGGGGAGGGTGGTGGGGAGGGGGAGGGATAGTCTGTGTCCCAGCATACGATGCTTGACAACTGAGCATCAACAACTGTACATCCTTGGGGAGGTACCGCCTTTTTTCCCAATGCTATTGCACCCCCCACACCCAACCCCAACACACACCCAACACACCCACACCAACCTCAACCCCAACCCACACACAAGCCCAAACCCAAACCAACCCCCAAGCCCAAACCCCTAACCCAAACCATACCCAGGGCCCTAGTCACAGAAAGTGCTGCACTCCTGTTCGAGTCCAACTATGTGGCAACACGCAAGTTGGGCCCACCCCCACCCCCAACCCCACCCAACCCCAACCCCAACCCCAACCCAGGGCCTTAGCCTAACCCAACCCCCAATCCCAACCCCAACCCCAACCCCACCCCCAACCCCAACCCCAACCCCACCCCCAACCCCAACCCCAACCCCAACCCCAACCCCAGGGCCCTAGTCACAGAAAATGCTGCACTCCTGTTCGAGCCCAATTACGTGGCAACACGCAAGTTCTTCGACCTCGTGTCTCCGCACCTGAAGGCACGCAGCAAAGGTGGCGTGGCCTCCTCCTCCGGTCTCAACTACTGCTTCCTAAGCATCGGGGAAAGCCATACTGAGTACATGAACGTGTTCAGGGACCAGGAAATGGCCAAGGCCCCCCCCTTTGAGCTGGTGGTGCTGGAAGCTGCCCTGCTGGTTGCTACAGGTGTGGGAATCAGGACTGAATTTACCCCCCCACCCCCCTGTCACCACACACCCACACACCACACACACACTCACTTTAATCAACACTCACAACCACACCACACCACACACTCACACCCATCCTGGTCGCAGCTGTTGCTCCCCGCAGCACCTCTTACCCATACCACAACCATACACACACACACACACACATATATTACACAGTACAGTACACAGTATACAGCACTACATAGTACTGAATCTGTAGCACTAAATCTACACACACCAGTAACCCACCATCAACCCACCACCAACACCAGACACCCTCCCCCCACCCCCCAATCACACACACACACACACACTACCTCCACCCCAGCTTCCACCCAGCTCTACCTGGTTATGGCCTGTTATGGGTCAACACTGACCTATGCTGCTAAGAGGGAAGGAGAGGTTATGCGCTGTAAGGGTACTTGCGCCATTTGGCAAATGCTTGGGATGTAATTGGATGAAATGGGACGTTACGAAAGATAATGGAATGGGATGGGACGTATCGAAAGGTAATGAGATGGGATGGGATAGAACGGGACATAACAATAGACAATGGGATGTGATGGGACAAAACGAAAGATAATGGGATGGGGTGCAATGGTACGTAACAAAAGGTTATGGGACGGAATAGGACATAATGGTACGTAATGGAAGATAATTGGATGCCGGGATGGGATGGGTTGCACTGGGACATAACGGAAGATAATGGGATGTAATGGGATGAGACATAATGAAAGGTAATGGGATGGGATGGGATGCAATGGGACGTAACCGAAGGTCATGGGATGAGATGGGATAGGATGGTACATACGATAGATAATGGGATGGGATGCCATGGGACGTAACGGAAGATAATGGGATGGGATGGGATGCAATGGGACTTAATTAAAGGTAATGGGATGGGATGGTACATAAGAAAGATAAAGAGGATGGGATGGGATGCCATGGGACGTAACGAAAGGTAATGATATGTGATTTGATGTTGTTTCTGTCCTGTTTGCGCACGTGGCAGATGGGACATGGCCATGTTGGTTTGGTACGAAGAATGGACCTTTGCATTGCTCTACATGGGAGCCAGTCGCATCAATTAAGCCTATCATAACATAGCACAACACAAGACGACACAACACAGCACCCAACACCCAACACAACACACCCAAACCAAATGAAACCAAACCAAACCAAACCAAACCAACAAACCAAACCAAACCAAACCAAACCAAACCAAACCAAACCAAACCAAACCAAACCAACCAACCTGCCCAACCCAACCTACCCAACCCAACCCAACCCAACCCAACCCAACCCAACCCAACCCAACCCAACCCAACCCAACCCAACCCAACCCAATCCAACCCAACCCAACCCAACCCTACCCAACCCAATCTTAAACCCTAAACCCTTGGACAGGCCAACTAGATGCTGAGAGACGAGTGGTGGCCAATCAGGTTCAGGGCTTGATGGCAAAGCTGCCAGGCAATGTTAACCCGGTCAACCTGGAGGAGCTGCGCCGTGTGAAGAGTGTCCTCGTAGAGCTTGAGACAAAGGCTCAAACCGTCAGGTGAATGGCTGTTGAAAGGGGGGGGGATGAGCTTGAGGCAAGGCTCAAACTGTCAGGTGAATGGCTGTTGAAAGGTGGGGGTAGGGGAGGGGAGGAGAGGGGGTAGGGGAAGGGGGGGGGGGGGGGGGGGGGGGGGGGGGGGGGGGGGGAGGCCTTGAGACATGCTGAACTGTCAGGTGAATGGCTGTTGAAAGGGGGGGGGGAGTGGAGGGGGTATGGGAAGAGGGGGGGGGGGGGGGGGGGGGGGGTGGGGGGGGGGCCTTGAGACAAAGGCTGAACTGTCAGGTGAATGGCTGTTGAAAGGGGGGGGGAGCGGAGCGAAGGGGGTAGGGGAAGGGGGGGGGGGGGGGGGGGGGGGGGGGCCTTGAGACAAAGGCTGAACTGTCAGGTGAATGGCTGTTGAAGGGGGGGGGGGAGGGGAGGGGGAGAATTGGGGAAGCTGGGGAGGGTAACCTGGAGAAGCTGTGCTAAGTGAAGAGAGTGCTGTACAGCTTGAGACAAAGGCTGAACTATTGGGTGAAACGGCTGTTAAAAGGGGGGAAGGGGGGGGGGCAGAAATGAGGGTTTGGGTGCAGTGGATTTGGGAAGCTGGGGAGGGCAACCTGGAGGAGCTGTGCAGAGTGAAGAGTGTTCTTGTAGAGCTTGAGACAAAGGCTGAACTGTCAGGTTAATGGCTGTTGAAAGGGGGGCCAGAGGGGAAAGGGGGGGCGGGGCAGGGCGGGGCGGGTGGGGGGAGCTGGGGGGGTCAACTTGGAGGAGCTGCGCCAATTGAAGAGTTTTTTTGTAGAGCTTGATACAAAGGCTGAACTGTCAGGTGAATGGCTGTTGGGGGGTGGGATGGTTTTGGGAGGAGGGAATGAGGGGTGGTGAGATGGATTCGGGAAGCAATATAATATATAATACCATACTGACAGGAAAATTTAACGTTTCTAAAATTTGACGGTCGTTTTGAGGGGTTTTATTATAATTTGACGATTTAAATTTGACGTTTTATTCTAGAGGAATATAGTTTAACGCCATACATTTGATGTTTTTTTTTATAATAAACTCCATTAATACAACTGAATGTTTGTACTTGAACATGTTACACTGGTTCATTGCATTCTGTAAAATGATCAAATTAATTGCATCAAAATTTCAGATTTGCCAGCCTTGGGATAGTGGGTTCTGAGGCTCTGCACAGTGGGCTCAATGCTTCCCAAATGGTGTCTTGTAGTGGAAGGTGTGATCAAGCACTTGGAGTTGAGAGATGAGTGCCTTTCAATGGCCACTAGCTTCTGGAAGCCCCCCCACTTCACATACTTCTTCGTCTGATGTCTGGTTTTTAACTCTGACCCATCCAGAAGGTACCCCAGAGTTTACAGAAAGTTCACTGCCCTTGTGAAATACTTGCTGCTTGTCGCCGCCGGGGTTGTCGCGGGGTTACGAGCGACAGCCTCTCGAACTTCGGCTGCAACCAGGTTTAATTGGCTGTTAGAGGCGGTGATCTGTCTAGGTTCTAGACGTTTAAAGAAGCCCTGCTGAGTGCTTTGCTTATGGTGATTTTGAGCTACTACAGGTCGCGAACGTCCCCTGGGGGATCTATCCAGAGGCTCGGCCATGAGATGTGGGAAAGCTTGTCGAGCGCAGCGTGTTGAGCTGGCAGGCGCAGGCGGCAGGTCCCAAGGCGGGTTAGTAAGCCCTATGTGGAGCCTATACCCCAATATCGCGCCTGATAACGGGTTGACGGTTTTTTCGTCGCGGAATATAATGTACGCCTCGATTTGACGGTTGCTTCTGTCAAAGTCAAACGTTAAATTTTCCTGTCAGTACGGTATATAAATACATATGTATATATATATATGCTTATCTATTGTATGATTGTATCTTTTGTGCATGCGTCTTGTTGTGACATCAGTAGTACAGCTGTCATGTACGGCTGTACTACTGATATCACAACACGTCTGTTCGAGGAGCCGATGGATGAAGTCATGATGATGACGAGATAAGAGATCTCAACCTTAGAGTATTGATTCGCCTTAAATGCAAACTTGCTTATCTATTGCATCTCGTACCTTGTACCTTGTACCTTGTACCTCGAACCTTGCACATTGTATCTTGCATCTCTTATCTCTTACCTCGTACCTTGTACCTCGAACCTTGTTCATTGTATCTTGCATCTCTTATCTCGTACCTCGTACTTGTTATTGTATCTTGTATATTGTACCCTGTATATTGTATCTCTTATCTCGTATCTTGTACCTTGTACCTCGTACCTCGTACTTGTACTTGCATCTTGTATCTCTTATCTCGTACCTTGTACCTTGTATTTATTATCTCATATATTGTATATCTTTTCTGGTACCTTGTATCTCTTATCTCATACATTTTATTCATTATCTTATATCTTCTATATCTTTTCTGGTACCTTGTATCCCTTATCTCGTAACTTGTACCTCTTATCTCGTATCTTAAATCTTGTATCTTGTATCTTGTATCTTGTACCTTGTACCTTGTACGTAGTACCTTGTATCTCATATCTCGTACCTCGTACTTGTATCTTGTACCTTGCGCCTTGTACCTCGTATCTCGTACCTCATACTTGTACTTGCATCTTGCACCCTGTACCTTGCTTCTTGTACCTCACATCTCATATCGCATATGCGAAATACAAGATACGATATGCAGATCTCAACCTTAGCAGCCGCCCTGTGCGTGAGGAGCGACGGTGAACACTGAAGCGCACCCGTAGGGATTCGAACCCAGCACCTTCTTCAGTCCTAATCTCTTCTCTCGTACCATGTGCGCAGGCGACTGTTAGAATAGCTGATGGTGGATGATCACGAGATGAGAGAGCTCAACCTTAGAGTGTTGTTTCGCCTCAAATTCAAAATTGCTTATCTATTGCATCTTGAATCTTGTATCTTGAACCTTGTACCTTGTACCTCGTACCATGTACCTCGAACCTTGTTCATTGTATCTTGTATCTTGCATCTCTTATCTTGTACCTTGTACTTGCACCTTGTACTTGTATTTGTATCTTGTATCTCTCATCTTGTACCTTGTACTTGCACCTTGTACTTGCATTTGTATCTTGTATCTCTCATCTTGTACCTTGTACTTGCACCTTGTACTTGCACCTTGTACTTGTACCTTGTACTTGCACCTTGTACTTGCACCTTGTATTTGTATCCTGTACCTCTCATCTCTTATCTTGTGTGCAGGCGTCTGTTAGAGGAGCTGATGGATGATGATGACGAGATGAGGGAGCTCAACCTTAGTAGCCGCCCAGTGCGTGAGGAGCGACGGCGGCAGCGTGAGAGAGAGAAGTTAGAGAGGGAGTTGGAGAGGTGCGTGGGTGGTTGGGTGGAGGTAGTGGGTAGTGGGGTGTACTGATGCTTGTTTAAAGGTTAGGGCTGCAGGTACAGGGTGGCAAGTCCTAGAAGTGCGTGGGTGGTTGGGTGGAGGTAGTGGGCAGTGGGGGGTAATGATGCTTGTTTAAGGTTAGGGCTGTGGGTGCAGGGTGACAAATCCTATGCAGCGTCGCAAGCAACGCGGAAAATTGGCGGAGAGTGTTGGCAACGGAACGACAGGTGGCAGCGGACTGGAGCTGCCGAAGCCAGTTGGTCATGATACAGTTGGCTGACGTGTTAGGCTTCGTTTTTTTTGTCGGTCGGTTCAAAAAATGTTTTTCAACTGTGGCAGGCTCTGTCCCATTTTTCAATATTTGTGTAAAATCTGTCCGGAATTTGGAAACCCATAGAACAAAAAATGCTATTCTTTATCTTGTTCCAAAACTCAGAGCAAACCCAAATCTGAGTATTCATATGTTGAACTGATGTGGTTAAGCAACTATGTAGCACATTTGTTTTCACTGGACTGGAGTTCATATGTGTAAACCATCTGTCCCAAAAGCCCCATACTTAAGCATTTATGGAGATATTTATGTATTTATTTATTTATTTATTTATTTGTTCATTTATTTATTTATTTATGTGTTCATTGATTGATTGATTGATTGTTGTTGTTGTTGTGGACGCATGCGCAGGGCAAGAGAGGCTAAGGGTCAACTAGAAGATAATGCCGACCGCCATGCTGGAGCTGGCTCCTCCCGCTCCCAGTCCCCACCCAGCACGAGCTTTAGCCCACCCGGTGCTCCAGGTCCACCAGGAGATGCAGGCAGCACTGAGGGGGCAGCCATGGTGGACGTGGACTTTTTCTCACACCTCGGGAGGGAGACGAAGTGGGAGTCCAAGCGTAGCTCAGAGTCGTCAAGGTAGGTGGTAGGTGGTGGGAGACAATACACTCTGTTTTGCTTTTGCCCTCTGGTACCCTCACCCTAAACGCACGCACGCACAAACCTCGGGAGGGAGACAAGGTGGGAGTCCAAGCGTAGCTCAGAGTCGTCAAGGTAGGTGATGGGAGTCGATACACTCTGTTTTGCTTCTGCGCACGAGCACCCTCACATCCACGCACTTACGAACACGCACACACATGCGCTCTGAGGAGGCAGCCATGGTGGACGTGGACTTCTTCTCACACCTGGGGAGGGAGACTGGGGGGGAAGTGGGAGTCTAAGCGAGCGTAGCTCAGAGTCGTCAAGGTAGGAGACTATACACTCTGGTTTGCTTTTGCCCTCTAGCACCCTCACCCTAAACGCACGCATGCCCGCACACACCTTGGGAGGGAGACAAAGTGAGAGTCCAAGCGTAGCCCAGAGTCGTCAAGGTAGGTGGTAGGTGGTGGGAGTCGATACACTCTGTTTTGCTTTGTGCACGAGCACCCTCACATGCACGCACTTATGATCAAGCAAACACATGAGCTCTGAGGGGGCAGCCATGGTGTGCGTCAAAACTGTGGTGTACGACTAAGGCTCAAACCGTCAGGTGAATGGCTGTTGAAAGGGGGGGGAGGAAAGGGCGGAGGGGGGGGGGGGGGGGGGGGGGGTATGAGCTTGAGGCAAAGGCTCTAACTGTCAGGTGAATGGCTGTTGAAAGGGGGGGGTAGGGGAGGGGGGGGGGAGGAGAAGGGGAAGAGGGGTGGGGGGGGGGGGGGGGGGGGGGACCTTGAGACAAAGGCTGAACTGTCAGGTGAATGGCTGTTGAAAGTTAGCTCTGAGGGGGCAGCCATAGTGTATGTGGACTTCTTCTCACACCAAGGGAGGGAGACCAAGTGGGAGCCTAAACACAGGGGTAGCTCGCAGGCTTCAAGGTAGGAGGTGACACACTCTGTTTTGCTTTTGGGCTGCTTTTCCCTCAAGCACCCTCACCCTAAACGCACGAACACACGTACACACCTAGGGAGGGAGACCAAGTGGGAGCCTAAACACAGGTGTAGCTCGCAGGCTTCAAGGTAGCAGGCGATACACTCTGTCTTGCGTATGGGCTGCTTTTCCCTCAAGCACCCTCACCCTAAACGCACACACACACACATGCCTTGGGAAGGAGACTAAGTGGGGGTCTAAGAGGGAGCATAGAATTAGCTCGGAGTCGTCAAGGTAGGAGATGATACACAATGTTTTTCTTTTGCGTTGTTTTTGCGCACAGGCACCTTCACATGCACACATTTATGAACACACACGTACACACCCTGGGAGGGAGACCAAGTGGGAGCATAGAGACAGCTCGGAGTCATCGAGGTAGAAGGTGATACACAATGTTTTGCTTTTGCGCTGTTTTTGGTGGAGCCCCCTCTTCAAGGGGGCGGGAGCCCCCATGTTTACCCATTTGTCCGTCCGAACGGGACAAAAATGAAAGTGAAGTCTGACACGTCAGCCAACAGTCGCGTGACTAACTCGCTTCGGGCAGCTCCATCGTTGCCACCTTTCGTTCCGCTGCCAGCACACTCCGCCAATTTTCCGCGTCGCTTGCGACGCTGCATAGGACTTGTTACACTGTTTTTGGGCACAGGCACCTTCACATGCTCACAGTTATGAACACACACGTGCACAAACCTTGGGAGGGAGACCAAGTGGGAGCCTAAGCGTTGCTCAGACTCGTCAAGGTAGGAGATGATACACACTGTTTTGCTTTTGCGCTGCTTTTGCCCTCAAGCACCCTCACCCGAAACGCACTTACACGCACCATGGGAGGAAGACTACGTGGGGGTCTAAGAGGGAGCATAGAGTTAGCTCAGAGTCGTCAAGGGGGGAGATGATACACACTGTTTTGCTTTTGCCCTCAAGCACCCTCACCCTAAACGCACATACACACACCGGGGGAGGAAGACCAAGTGGGAGTCTGAACACAGGCGTAGCTTGCAGTTGTCAAGGTAGGAGATGATACACTCTGTTTTTCTTTTGCGCTATTTTGCACACCAAAGCACAACACAAACACACACACCAAATACACACACCTGCACACAAACATACCTACACACAAACACACCTACACACACAAACACACCCCCACACACACACCTACACACACATGCTGGAAGGGCGAGGGGGAGGAAGACATCCAAGAAGTGCAAGAAGCTTTGGAAGAGATGGCATAGCAAGCACATACTCATGCACACAAACACAAACACACACCCTAACACACGCACCTACACACAAGCAGGAGGGATGAGCATGAGGAAGACATCCAAGAAGTACAAGAAGCTTTGGAAGAGATGGCATAACAAGTACTTACTCATGCACACAAACACAAACACACATACAAACACAGAAACACACCTTCACACACATGCAGGAAGGACGAGCGTGGGGAAGGCATTCAAGAAGCCCAAGAAGCATTGGAAGAAATGGCAGAGCAAGAGCAGGAGCAAGCAGATATAGAGGAGGTGGAGGAGGTATTGGAGTACTACCATCAGAGAGCTGGCAGTACAGAATCTGAGGCAGGACGCTTGCTGCAAGGTGCGGGGTTGGGGTGGGGGTGGGGGGTCATTGCAAGGTGGGGTGGGGGGGCGTTGCATGGTGGGTGGGCGGGCTGGGGTGGATGTTGCAAAGTGGGGTGGGTGGGGTGGGCAGGGTGGGGTGGGTCTGGCGGTGGGGTGGAGTGGAGTGGGCATTGCAAGGTGGGTGGGGTGGGTCTGGCGGGTGGGGTGGAGTGGAGTGGGCATTGCAAGGTGGGTGGGGTGGAGTGGAGTGGGCATTGCAAGGTGGGTGGGCGGGGTGGAGTGGAGTGGGGCATGGCATGGTGGAGAAGCAGGAGCAGGCGGATATAGAGGAGGTGGAGGAGGTATTGGAGTACTACCATAATAGAGCTGGCAGTACAGAATCTGAGGCAGGGCGCTTGCTGCAAGGTGCGGGGTTGGGGTGCGGGGGCGTTGCAAGGTGGGTTGGGTGGGCGTTGCAAGATGGGTGGGCGGGCTGGGGTGGATGTTGCAAGGTGGGTGGGGTGTGATGGGCGGGATGGGGTGGGGTCTGGCGGGTGGGATGGAGTGGAGTGGGCATTGCAAGGTGGGTGGGGTGGAGTGGAGTGGGCATTGCAAGGTGGGTGGGCGGGGTGGAGTGGAGTGGGGCATGGCATGGTGGGAGAAGCAGGAGGCAGGCGGATATAGAGGAGGTGGAGGAGGTATTGGAGTACTACCATAATAGAGCTGGCAGTACAGAATCTGAGGCAGGGCGCTTGCTGCAAGGTGCGGGGTTGGGGTGCGGGGGGCGTTGCAAGGTGGGTTGGGTGGGCGTTGCAAGATGGGTGGGCGGGCTGGGGTGGATGTTGCAAGGTGGGTGGGGTGTGGTGGGCGGGATGGGGTGGGTCTGGCGGGTGGGATGGAGTGGAGTGGGCATTGCAAGGTGGGTGGGGTGGGTCTGGCGGGTGGGGTGGAGTGGATGGAGTGGGCATTGCAAGGTGGGTGGGGTGGAGTGGAGTGGGCATTGCAAGGTGGGTGGGCGGGGTGGAGTGGAGTGGGCATGGCATGGTGGAAGAAGCAGGAGCAGGCGGATATAGAGGAGGTGGAGGAGGGTATTGGAGTACTACCATAATAGAGCTGGCAGTACAGAATCTGAGGCAGGGCGCTTGCTGCAAGGTGCGGGGTTGGGGTGCGGGGGCGTTGCAAGGTGGGTTGGGTGGGCGTTGCAAGATGGGTGGGCGGGCTGGGGTGGATGTTGCAAGGTGGGTGGGGTGTGATGGGCGGGATGGGGTGGGTCTGGCGGGTGGGATGGAGTGGAGTGGGCATTGCAAGGTGGGTGGGGTGGAGGGAGTGGGCATTGCAAGGTGGGTGGGCGGGGGGGGTGGAGTGGAGTGGGGCATGGCATGGTGGAGAAGCAGCAGGAGCAGGCGGATATAGAGGAGGTGGAGGAGGTATTGGAGTACTACCATAATAGAGCTGGCAGTACAGAATCTGAGGCAGGGCGCTTGCTGCAAGGTGCGGGGTTGGGGTGCGGGGGGCGTTGCAAGGTGGGTTGGGTGGGCGTTGCAAGATGGGTGGGCGGGCTGGGGTGGATGTTGCAAGGTGGGTGGGGTGTGTGGTGGGCGGGGATGGGGTGGGTCTGGCGGGTGGGATGGAGTGGAGTGGGCATTGCAAGGTGGGTGGGGTGGGTCTGGCGGGTGGGGTGGAGTGGAGTGGGCATTGCAAGGTGGGTGGGGTGGAGTGGAGTGGGCATTGCAAGGTGGGTGGGCGGGGTGGAGTGGAGTGGGGCATGGCATGGTGGAGAAGCAGGAGCAGGCGGATATAGAGGAGGTGGAGGAGGTATTGGAGTACTACCATAATAGAGCTGGCAGTACAGAATCTGAGGCAGGGCGCTTGCTGCAAGGTGCGGGGTTGGGGTGCGGGGGGCGTTGCAAGGTGGGTTGGGTGGGCGTTGCAAGATGGGTGGGCGGGCTGGGGTGGATGTTGCAAGGTGGGTGGGGTGTGATGGGCGGGATGGGGTGGGTCTGGCGGGTGGGATGGAGTGGAGTGGGCATTGCAAGGTGGGTGGGGTGGAGTGGAGTGGGCATTGCAAGGTGGGTGGGCGGGGTGGAGTGGAGTGGGGCATGGCATGGTGGAGAAGCAGGAGCAGGCGGATATAGAGGAGGTGGAGGAGGTATTGGAGTACTACCATAATAGAGCTGGCAGTACAGAATCTGAGGCAGGGCGCTTGCTGCAAGGTGCGGGGTTGGGGTGCGGGGGGCGTTGCAGGTGGGTTGGGTGGGCGTTGCAAGATGGTGGGCGGGCTGGGGTGGATGTTGCAAGGTGGGTGGGGTGTGGTGGGCGGGATGGGGTGGGTCTGGCGGGTGGGATGGAGTGGAGTGGGCATTGCAAGGTGGGTGGGGTGGAGTGGAGTGGGCATTGCAAGGTGGGTGGGCGGGGTGGAGTGGAGTGGGGCATGGCATGGTGAGAAGCAGGAGCAGGCGGATATAGAGGAGGTGGAGGAGGTATTGGAGTACTACCATAATAGAGCTGGCAGTACAGAATCTGAGGCAGGGCGCTTGCTGCAAGGCGCGGGGTTGGGGTGCGGGGGGCGTTGCAAGGTGGGTTGGGTGGGCGTTGCAAGATGGGTGGGCGGGCTGGGGTGGATGTTGCAAGGTGGGTGGGGTGTGGTGGGCGGGGTGGGGTGGGTCTGGCGGGTGGGATGGAGTGGAGTGGGCATTGCAAGGTGGGTGGGCGGGGTGGAGTGGGGTGGGGGCTGGTATGGTGGAGAAGCATAATAGAGCTGGCAGTACAGAATCTGAGGCAGGGCGCTTGCTGCAAGGTGCGCACGATACTGAACTTTATGAAACCATACTTAACTGTGGTGTACGGTACTGTGCTTTGCTGTGCCTTGCCGTTCTGTGCCGTACTGTGTTGTGCTTCGCTGTGCCTTGCCGTGCTTTGCTGTGCTATGTCATGCTGTGCTGTGCCTTGCCGTGCTTTGCTGTGCTATGTCGTGCTGTGCTTTGCTGTGCTGTCCTTTGCTGTGCCATACTGTGCTGGGTACTGTAATGTGCTGTGCTGTACTGTGAACTAAAATAAAATATTGTAGTACACAGAACCAAATCCAACACGCAGGCACTCAACTCTCTGCTCCCACCCAACCCAACTCTACCTGCCACGCCATGCCACAACACTCTGTGCCTCACCCCAAAATGCTAGGCCACGCCCCATCCAACCCACTCCAAACCGCCCCACCCCACCCCGCTCCTTCCCACCCTTCCCCATCCAACCCAACCCAACCCAACCCAACCCAACCCAACCCAACCCAACCCAACCCAACCCAGCCCAACCCAACCCAACCTACCCCACCCAATCCAACCCAACCCAACCCACTCCCTATACCACCCCCCTTGCGTGGCCTCATCCACGCAGACGCAAGAGATTTGGAGAAATCCATCAGAGTAAGCCTCATTGCGGTATGCCCCCCCATCTGTGCCCCACTCCGCCATGCCACACCCCATACCCATACACACCACACCACACCACACCCCCTATACCGACCCCCTTCATGTGGCTCCACTTACACAGGCGTAAGGGACTTGTAGGAATCCATCAGAGTGAGCCTCAGTGCTACCCGCTATGAGGTGGACAAGCGGGAGCTGACGCTTGGCCACGCCCAATCCAACCCACCCCACCCCTATACTGACCCCACCCCACCCCACCCCACTCCACCCCCCATCCTACCCCACCCCACCCCCTGTACCGACCCTCTTTGTGTGGCTCCACCTACACATGTGCAAGAGACTCGGAAGAATCCATCAGAGTAAGCCTCGGTGCGCCATGCCAGGCCATGCCCCACCCCATCCCACCACTTCACACCCTGTATACCGACCCCCTTCATGTGGCTCCACCTACACAGGCGCAAGGGACTTGGAGGAATCCATCAGAGTGAGCCTCAGTGCGGCTCGCTATGAGGTGGACAGGCTGGAGCTGACGCTTTCAATAGGAAGCTTCGCAGCCGCACTTGGTGCCATGCTGGCGGGCATCTTTGGGATGAACATGCGCTCTACTTTGGAGATGAGTGTTCGTGGCTTCTGGCTAACTACTGTCGGCATTATCCTAGGCTGCTGCCTCATTTTCTGGAGGATTATGGCTTTCACTAAAAACAGGAAAATCATTTGAAGGGAGTGAATAATCTGATCTGCCTTGGAGATGAGTGAGCGTGGCCTCTAGCTACTAGCTACTAGCTACTGGCTGGTAACGTGGCTTCTGGCTTACTATTGTAGACATTATCCTAGACTGCTGCCTCACCTTCTGGAGGATTATGGCTTTTACTAAAAACGGGAAAATCATTTGAAGGGAGTGAATAATCTGATCTGCCTTGGAGATGAGTGAGCGTGGCCTCTGGCTACTAGCTATTAGCTACTGGCTGGTAACGAGGCTTCTGGCTTACCACTGTAGACATTATCCTAGGCTGCTGCCTCACCTTCTGGAGGATTATGGCTTTCACTAAAAACAGGAAAATCGTTTGAGGCGAGGGAATGATCTGATCCGCCTTGGAGATGAGTCAGCGTGGCTTCTGACTACTAGCTACTGGCTGATAATGTGGCTTCGGTCTGACTACTGTAGACATTGTCCTAGGCTGCTGCCTCATCTTCTGGAAGATTATGGCTTTCACTAAAAAATGGAAAATCATTTGAAGCGAGTGAATGATCTGATATGCCTTGGAGAGGAGTGAGCGTGGCTTCTGGCTACTGGCTACTAGCCACTAGCTACTGGCTGGTAACGTGGCTTCTGGCTTACCACTGTCGGCATCCTCCTAGGCTGCTGCCTCATCTTCTAGAGGATTATGGCTTTCACTAAAAAACGGAAAATCATTTGAAGCGAGTGAATGATCTGATATGCCTTGGAGAGGAGTGAGCGTGGCTTCTGGCTACTGGCTACTAGCTACTGGTTGGTAACGTGGCTTCTGGTTAACTACTGTAGACATTATCCTAGGCTGCTGCCTCATCTTCTGGAGAATTATGGCTTTCGCTAAAAAAACGGAAAATCATTTGAAGCGAGTGAATGATCTGATCTGCCTTGGAGATGAGTGAGCGAGGCTTCTGGCTCACTACTAGACAGAACAGCGATGCTCGCCTCCAGTTCCTCAATATAGATGGTCAGTGGGTGCAGCACAGGCTTCCAACCCTCATTGCTGACTCCCCTGCCTTGGAGATGAGTGAATGATCTGATCCGCCTTGGAGATGAGTGAGCGTGGCTTCTGGCTACTAGCTACAAGCTACTGGCTGGTAACATGGCTTCTGTCTACTAGCTACTAGCTACTGGCTGGTAAAGTGGCTTCTGGCTACTAGCTTGTTGGAAATTACTGTTTTGTTATGCGACCCGTCGCCATTATGTCGCTGCAAGGCGTCGCATGGGTCCAGCTAAACTAGTCAGAAATGCCCCCCCAACCCCCCCGCGGGGTTAGGGGGGAAATGCTTTGCACTGGGTTTGACAGCGACCGCGAACACTAAAGTGCGCCGTAAGGATTCAGAACCCCATACCTTCATCATTTCAACGAGCTCTACCATTGAACCATTCATCAAAACGGGATGGCAACCGTGTACATATTGTGCATGTGTAAGTGTGTCATATCACATATCGTGTGTGTGTATGTGTCGTGAGTGTGTGTGTCATCTCACATATTGTGTGACACAGGATACATTCGTCGAAACGGGATGGCAACCGTGTACATATCAAGACGAGAAATACACTACTACATAGCTAGATGAGCTAAGAGGCCTAGAACTTTCCTGTGTGCTTGGGCGCGGTAGTTCCAGCTCAGGTGCAGTAGCGATATGCGATAGCAAAACCCACAGTAATGATAATGATAACGCCTGGTTGGGCGTGGTGTTAAGGGAACCCGTCGTACGCGGGTGGGGAGCGGTCTCCTACCTCAACTGGACAAGCTACCATCGCGGTTGACAACAACCTGCGACGCCAAGAGCGACCGAAGGGGGAGTCTACCCCCTGACTCGTCATCCTCAAGCAATTTGGTCTACCACTAGACCATTATGTATCACTGAAAGGGGCTAACCCACAGTAACCTTCCCCAGTGCAAGCGAACGGAAATTTTCCTTGAATCTCACGCCCCGTGGCAAGGTGTAACGATTTTCTAGATCAGCAATACAAAACGAGATATATCATCCGCGCAAAGCGCACCCAAGCTTGTTTGTTCCCTTTGTTTTGTGCTTTTGTGGATAATTTAGTGATCTGTGTAGAAGCTGCTGCATGCAGCTCAAAATAAGAAGGATGCTCGTTCTCCTTAGCAATGATAGTTAGCGACATGAGAAAAATTGAATAGTTTACAAACAGTCAATCAGCTATATCACAGTCATGTATGTTGCTACATTCCAGGGGTAGGCCAAATAGGCTAAAGGGACTTGCCCGACCTTGACAGGAGGGGCTTCAAACGAAAAGGCACTGATGAACAGAGCCTCAAATAATCGTTTTACTGACGGGGGCCCTGAGTTCGTACTCCAGTGAAAATTTTCTTGTATGATTATAATCTGTTATAATAGTTAATTAGTAATTTCAGGATGACCTTGTGTTTTTGTATGTGAAGGAGTGGTGATGGGAAATAGTTTGGTTTGGTTACATGTGACTACATGAGGCAACCCACTAACAAGAGAGGGAGTGCAAGACCCTCCCTACCACTTCAACTTTCTGGTGTCCTGAATTGTCTGCCGTAGTGGAATGCCTTTTGTTTGCGCTGAAGGTAATGATAACGCCTGGTGGGGCGTGGTATTAAGGGAACCCGTGGTACGCGGGTAGAGAGCGGTCTTCTACCTCAACTGGACAAGCTACCATCGCGGTTGACAGCGACCTGCAATGCTAAGAGCGACCGTAGGGGGAATCGAACCCCCGACACTTCGTCCTTATAGCAATTGGGTCTACCACTAGACCAATGCATATCACTGAAAGGGGCTATATGTGAAGGAGTGGTGATAGGAGATAGTTTGGTTTGGTTACATGCATAGTCTTTATTTTCAGCTCCCAGCAGCAGCTTCTAGGTAGCCCCATAAGCAAGCCACGGGGCTAAGCCCCAAGATCTCAGCAGTTGGGAGGGAGGAGATAGGTTTGGGTTGAACTGGATTGTTATATGGTCAATATAATACAGAGAGATAGTATACAAATAGTTTATCACCTCTATCGTAGTACTATTAGGATGGCCTCGCGTTTTCGTATGTATGTATGTTACATTCCAGGGGTAGGCCAAATAGGGACTTGCCCGCCGTATTTGAATAAGTGGGGAACTGGGTGATAGGAGATCACTTTGGGTTGGATTGGATTGTTACATGGTTTTCCAGCCAACTCCAAGCTGCTCACCGTCTTACAATTCCAAGCCCCCCCCTGGGATATCCATGATAACCATGGAGGATACTAAGCGGAGTATATTAGTTTGGTTACATGGTTTTTTACTAATTGAGTGAGTACGATATCGTCATCGTTCGAATATAATCGTCCGATATCATACAATACAGTATTGCCTTGTATGATATAGTATAATTATCTTAGGGACCAGTACGTTATTGTCACCCCTATCTATTCGCTATCAGGCTGCTCACCATCTGCGTGCAGAACTTGAACTTGAACTTGATTACGTAATTCTCATCCAGCAACTTGGCTGCTCGCCGTTTTCGGCAGTAAACACAGTTTACCAGGGAAAATGTAAACGCGAACAATTTTCTTCTTCTTTTTATCTTTTCTTCTTCTTCTTTTGAACGATAAAAAGTGAAAACAACTTACTGTGCGGGCAGAGTGGACAGGGGTTGTATACACGCTACTTCACCACGCCCTTGCGTACAGAATGGAATCGCATAGTTCCTGTAGCTTGGAGCTTCGTGTTCTCCTTCATGGTGACGATAATGTCCTAGCCTAACCATCAGGAACAAGACGAGACAATCAATCATGTGTAACAATCATAGTCATATGAGTAGGGAATGGCATATCATATGATGTGGGCCAAAGGCGAGTATGAAATCATATGATATTGTGTACAAATTGCATCATATGATATTGTGTATAAATGGTTACTTGGGCCTAGACAGACTGCCGACATCAAATGATGACATGATAGCATATTATACCATGATGCCGTTCCCTGCAAATGAGTCTTAATCTGAGTATGGGTGTAGATGCGAATATGATGATGGTGCCCCAAATTTACAGACAGATGAAAATATCTCGTGTGTTGAGCAGCATGTTTGCAAGTTGTTTTGTAACATGACGTCTGCGACTCTGCGAGTCTTAAGCCTGCTCCTGTCTGAGGATTGGATTGGATTGGATTTTTGGCGGAGCCCTCTCTTCTGGGGGGGCGGGAGCCCCCATGTTTATTACCCATTTGTCCGTCCGACCATCCGCATCCGTCTGACGCCGATGAAGCCAGACACGTCAGCCAACGGTCTCGTAACTAACTCGCTTCCGTTGCTACCTACACCCGCCTGCACCTGTCGCTCCGTCGGGATCCCTCTCCGCCAATTTTTAGCGTCGCAGGCAACGCTACTAAGAACTTGCTCAGCCAACTCTGGGCTAGCTGCCACCGTTTTCCAATTCTTACCCCCCCCCCCCCCCCCCCCCCCCCCCCCCCCCCCCCACCCACCCACCCACACACCCCCCCCCCCACACACACACACACACACACCCACACACACACACACACACACCACACACACACCACACACACACACCACCCAACCACACACCACCCCCGTGAGTGTGATAATAAAGCATATATACTCCGTTCTTAGCATATATACTCCGTGATCCAGTAATTGGTTATAGTAATCATCATATAAAACACAGAAACCAGGGAGAAAACAAAGTGGATTCAAACTTATGACTGGGATGTGGAATTGGGGACACCATTTATGTACCCCGCTCTACCACCCCGGGGTTTCAGTGGTCCGAGGCCGAGGTAACCTTGGATAGTATAATGCGGACTACACCACGAGCCTGAATACAAATTGCAATCATAAGGGTGTAGACATGTAAATGACATGCTGTCACGGCTTGATGCGTGTGTAATGCTGTAGAGCTGTTCCCACTGTGATCGTCTTGTTTCAATACGAAGTTGAAACCCTGCGGGGAACCTCTAGGTAACGCCCCGATGGGAATCGCGTTATGTTATGATCGGTAGTTTACCACCGGACATCTGATTCAGCTTTTGACAGGTAAATGATATGTGCCATTGTTTGCCGTCTATTTCCCAATCTCTCTCTCCAATCCAAAGACTGATATTGCCTACGCCTGATCCAGCCTGATCACAAAATACTTCTCCAGCAGTCCAGCCCCGCCTATCCTAATGTCGACGGTCGTTTTCGTGCTCGGCGCCCCAGGGTCCGGGAAAGGGACCCAATGCGCAAAGATTGTGGAGCGCTATGGATGGACGCATCTTTCCACTGGCGACTTGCTTCGCGCAGAGGTTGCAGCTGAAACTGATCTTGGCAAGGAAGCTGCCGATATCATGAAGACTGGACAGATGGTGCCCACAAGCATGGTACTAGATCTGATTTCGAAGGCGATGGCGACCAACGGTGGGACCCAATTCCTGGTCGATGGATTCCCTCGTACTCTGGATCAACTTCACGACTTCGAGGCCAAGGTGCAAGCCTGTGAGGGCGTGCTGGTGTTCACAATCCCCGATGATGTGGCTGTGTCCCGTCTTGTGGCTCGTGGAGAGTCAAGCGGACGTGCAGATGACAACGAGACGACCATCTTGGCCCGCTTGTCTGTGTTCAAGTCTGAGAGCCAGGCCGTGATTGATGCCTTGGCGGAGTCAGGCCGCGTGGCCCAGATTGATGCACAGGCCGCCCCCGATGAGGTATTCGAGTCTGTTGTATCGTTCATGGAGCTGATGGAGGAGAAATGTGCAAGACTTGCCGGAAAGGAGGCACAAGTGGATGCTCACTTGGGTCATAACACTGAGCAGGGTGTGGGTACAAGCCGGCTGCCTGACCCAATGCCACTGGTCCAAGACTTGGACCAGGACAGGGGAGCACAAGTGGATGCCCAGTTGGGCCATTACGCTTAGCAGGGTGTGGGTACTCGCCGGCTGCCTGGCCCAATGCCACTGGTCCTAAACTTGGTACAGGACAGGAGAACACCAGTGGATGCTCAGTTGGGCCAAACCACTTAGCATGGTGTGGGTACAAGCCGGCTGCCTGGCCCATTGCCACTGGTCCTAGACTTGGACCAGGACAGGGGAGCACAAGTGAATGCTCACTCGGGTCATTACACTGAGCAGGGTGTGGATACTCACTGGCTGCCTGGCCCAATGCCACTGGTCCTAGACTTGGTCCTAGACAGGAGAACACCAGTGGATGCTCAGTTGGGTCACACCACTTAGCATGGTGTGGGTACAAGCCGACTGCCTGGCCCAATACCACTGGTCCTAGACTTGTCCAAGTTTTAGGAGTGGCAACGCCATTCGAGCCCTTAAGCTTGCTCTGGGGGCAGCCACCGCTTGGTGCACCATCTCTGTACTACAGGTTTTTCGTGGACATGCATGGACAAAGTTTGAACGGAACATGTGCAATAGATGTTGGCAGTACTTGCACATAGACACCCATCAGAATAATTCTGGTCTTTCAGAAATCAACTAGTTGGAGATTATGGTTCATTTTAGAGACTATTTTATACTAATGGACGTACGGTATTTTGATACCATGTGATATAGTTGAGCACTTCATGTAACCTCATGATAATTAAGTGTTGGAGAGATCTTAGGATGAAAATATATATTTAATAATTAGCTTGCTGATCTGAGATGTAGTTGTAGCCCTGAGTTAAGGTATACATCATGCTATTTGTTGGGGACTCGTTGATTTACTGCTATTTCGTTTGTATGTGAAGTACCGTATTAAGATTAATGATGATCAAATTGAAATTGAAATTGAAATTGTTACATCCGTGTAGAACCGTTACTCACAGGACGTGAAGTTAAGGACACCATAGCGTAAGCCGGAGCTAGCTATAGTCACCGTAGGGCCATCTCAGTAAAAAGAATTACCACCGATGCCTGACCCGCAGGCACCGTAGCCACATCATGCCCGTGCAGCCTAATACGGGGTTTTTTCACCCCTGTTGGGAAGCACCGACACAATGCAGCTGGCAAGACAAAACCTGAGAGGGGGGACGGTCTGTGTGCTAGTCCCCGGGTTTCGACCCGGGGTGTGCTTCCATAAAACGTCTGCACTGTAAAATACTCTGAAAGCTAGTGATGGTGTGGGAGTGGACTGTGTCCGCCAGTTTGAGGGCACATGATCTCTGAAGTCAAAGAGTGGTCATAGAAGTCAAAAAAGAGGTTGGAATAGTACCAGTTGTTCCAACGGTGATAACTTCATAGTGAACGAGGTATCCAGCCGATCTAAGGCCATTTACTAATTCAACATGCTGGGCGTGTTTAGTGATAAACTTAGTAGCATGGTTGGTATCAGAGCAGTATCCAAGCTCAAGAACCCAGAGTTCTTTATCAAACATACAGGTAGGAGAGTCTATGTCAGGTAGGACGGCAAGATCAGGTCTCATTCTCTTCCAGTCCGCTACAGTAATATTGGAGGGGCGTAACCAGTCAGGGAGACGTTTGCCAAGGACCCCCCTGGGGAGGTCCTCTTCCTTGCCAGCGTCCATGATCATTCTGCGGGATCCCAGGGCTCCGGTGCAAATGGCCTTGTGGATGAGTCGCACTGCGGCGTCATGTCTCTTGATATAGAGCCCCTTGAAAGTCCGGTGTGTGCAGCCCGCAAGGATGTGGCCCGCTCCGTCCTCACAGGTGTGGCAAATGGGGCATAGGGAGTTCGTGGGTGGGTGAGTGCTTGTAATATAAGGGAGTTTCCAGCGGAATGCAAGTTTACGGTTCCACAGTCTACCCCAGCGGGCTTTAAGGATGTAGAATTTAGTTTTATGTTGGATAAGGGTTGAGGTCCAAAATTTGTTACTTGCATGAGGAAGTTGGTGGGGAGTGTTATCAGCCCAGGTGGTTGCATAAATCCCTTTAAGAGGGTGTTGGCCAAGGTGGCAGCTAGTGGGCAGGTTAGAGGTACCTTGTGTAAGGTTAGGTGCTAGGATGCGTGGGGGAATATCTCCCTGGGTGTGCGAGGAGGTTGAACTGTGGGCCAGTAGACATTGTGGCGGGGGATTTCCCCAGTGTTGTCAGTAAAATTGGTGGAGGGAGGGTGCTTAGCTGCCTTGCGTGCCAGAGTGTCTGCCCTGTCATTTCCAAGGATACCTGTGTGGGAACGGACTTTACAAAGAGTGGTGTGTGAGCCATGCAGGATGCGTTGAATGAGGTGTTTTTGAATTGATTGCAGAAGTTCAGAATGAATGGAACGGGTTGTTGTGGTAGGGTCATGAATCATTTTTTTAATAAGTTGAAGAGAGCAGAGGCTGTCTGTATGGAGTGTAAGGGATGTGTCATAGTCAATGTTGAGAAGGGCTTGGTGGATGGCTACCAGTTCTGCCCTGTTGTTAGTTTTGGTGGCCCCTATTCCCCCAGGGTTGATGGTGTAGCTTTGTCCTGCAGCCGGGACATATACTGCAGCACCTATTTTACTAGGGTGCCCTGGTTTACCTTTTATTAGGCTACCATCTGTGTAGACCTGGAGGCCTGAGGAGGGGGTAGCTAGGTGAGGACAAGGGTGAGTAGTGGTAAGAAGAGAGGGAGGAGGGTGTTGGTGGAGTGGAGTTTGCCAAGGATTTTTGGCAAGAGATTTGAGTTTCCGGGGGTAAGTAATGACAATGTCAGAGAAGGTAAGAGTGGGAGGTGGAGTGATAGTAGAGGGCTCCCAGGATGAGGAGAGGCTTTGCATGTAGTATGTCCATTGGTCAATAAAATCTGGGAGTTTAGGAAAATAGGTATCTTGGCTGTGGGGGTTGCTGTCAACGGAGTGTTGAAAAGGTCGTAGAGGCAATGAGTCTGGGGAGGCACTCTAGAAAGAGAAATGGGACATTACAGCAGAGAGAGCGTAGCTATAAATACACTCTGTCAAGGGTATAGTTATACGTAAATCCTGAGTATAGCTGGAAGGAATGGTGAGCACACTCTGTGGTACAGCAGAGTTTGACGCAACTTCCTGGAAGGTATCCGAACACCTAGAAGGTTCCCGTACACCCTGCATAGTCCGGAACTATTCTGTCAGCCAGACATCTACTACCGGCGATCTGCTGACACTCCACCTATGTAGCAGCTGACTGAAAAGTTTAAATCTAAAATAATAAGAATAAGCTCATAGAAATAAATATTGGCAGGTCTACGAATATCCATCATCCAACGACTACTCAACTTTGTACATAGCCACATCCTTGATCCAAGGATGTCGATATATCTATGTGGCTGCAGTTTCTGCGGAGGTGTAAAATTCTTACCACTGAAAGTAATAAGGGGAAAGTAAAATATTATGTGAGGACAGCACATAATATAATCCAACCTTCAAGTTAATACTTATAGTACTAAGCATTCGGACATTTAATATAAACATAGAAGCTAGATTATTCATATCACTTCTGACATTTCTGTAAAAGATGGTATGAAGAATAAGTCACCACGATCATATCGAAATGTCTGATAAGCATACAACTTATGTATAAGTCACTGTAAATTTCATCCACTGAAATAAAACTTGATGGGAAAAAATCCTTCACCTTAGATACTACTCTTAGCATAGCATCCATGACTAGGCTGGGATGAAAAAAAAACCCATGTGTAACTGGTTTCTTACTCAATGATTTAAGTAAGAAGATTTATGAAAGTTAATTATCATAAATCCCCAGCTACGTCACTAACCAAGTGGAATGAACCTACTGACATACACCTGGAAGAGTATAGGTGTATGGAGGTACATCTGCAAGTACTACCGCAAGTACATCTGAAAGTACAACTGCAAAATACCCAGCATAGGGTTTCACAATTTCACTGAAAAATTCAAAGTGAAACTGAACTAGGAACTGACTACCAATCTCCACCTAACTCACTAATCGCCTGAGGTGGCTAGTGAATTCAACAAAGTGAAGCATACAGAAATAGCTAATCTATGATAAGCTCCACCTAATTAACCATCTGCCTATGGAACCAAGTGTCAGAAAACCATAAAATTGCTTTAAGGGTGGTCTGAGTAAATTTCCACCTTCCACCGAAACCAATGACCACTTAAGACTTAACCAAGGAAAGATAAAAGACACTACTAAGAAAGCGCAAAGCAAACCAAAGCATGACTCTAACCAAACCAAAGTAGCCAGTGTTCATAAAATAGGACAACCTTGTAGGTCACCCTACCATGCATCTTGACATGGTCCCATAAAGGTCCTGGAGCAAATCCCTTGGTAAAGGGAGTAGCCTTGTCCTCCTTGATGTTGATGTACACCACCTTCACTCTCCCAACATACACCAATCAGGCAAGCACGTCACTTTATCACATACCAACACTTCACATAATGGTGTATAATACCAATATGCATAGCGTTAGGCCCCAGCTTGTAGTTCTCTACCGAAGAAAGTGTACCTTAACCGGCACACTATATTGTGCCTGTCAATCTAGGTCAACCCTAAGTGGCTGAAACCACATCACTTCTTTGCAGACAATAACAATTTCCAGAAGCAAGTGCAACCACTCTAGACTAAAAGCGTCTCGCATGTTTGCGCTTACCCAAGTATCATCACACAAGACAGCGGTATCAAACGTATGTCCACAATGAGAGACAATGGGCATAGGCACAGCGCACATGCTTCACCACTAGCAACAAGCATGGGAACACTGAGATGTGAGACATTCAGAGATGCAACACTCCTTTCAACACATACAGCACAAAAATTGACAGTAAAGCCAAAGCAAAACTCAGATCAGACCATAGAAGCCCTTAGTACAATCATGGTATAATGATTTCACAATAATGTGCAATCACTTGAGCGTATACTTTCAAACAAGAGAGAGTAATAGCACCATACAAGATCAATAAGATCAATGCATGCCTTGAACTGACTGACGTAACACATTTGCTTGTACCATCTAAGGTAACGAACTAAGCACAATAAAACAGCTCTAACTATTTAACTTCAACATACACGACATGAGCCGTCACGTCCAAGTTAAGGAATGTATGAGCAGCACTAAAGGTGAGCAGCACCTTACCATGCAGTTACTCCCAGTAGAAGAGTTGAGCCT
Organism: Chlamydomonas sp. ICE-L; assembly: GCA_013435795.1. Lineage (NCBI taxonomy): Eukaryota > Viridiplantae > Chlorophyta > Chlorophyceae > Chlamydomonadales > Chlamydomonadaceae > Chlamydomonas > Chlamydomonas sp. ICE-L. The sequence goes on along the minus strand of JACBWV010000404.1, from coordinate 660,950 downwards.
GCAGATACTTCTTCACTGAAAATGGTGCACATCTCACACAAAGTTGGTGACACGAGCGCTAGTGCCTCCAGTGGGGTGCATCCAGCTGCTGCAAATACATGCAAGTACCGCTGCGACGCAAAACCAGACATGCACCTACTCATGGGTGACTCCCATGTGACAGTCAGGTTGGGACAGCCTAGTATATCAAATCCAAATTTATGTTTTACCAAATCTCCACCTAATTCACTGAGCACAACCTCAATGAGTGTGATTATGTGAATTGAATTATGAGAAAAGGTCATCATAACATCAGCCTATCACCCAGGCTGCAACCATCCCCAAAAAATCACTTGAGATGAAAATGCCTTGAACGGCTCTACAACCAACACTAGTACATCTAACACATGTACAACCAACAACCAAGAAGGAACATATTCCACAAATAATCTTCATCAGGTGGGTATCGCACCTGAATGAAACCTCACACTCACATGCACTCACTGGAACACATGTACAAGCACATCAGAAACTTGTAACGCATAAGCGACACTTGATTTTCTCCACCTGTCTTGATAGTCCCATCTTAGAAGTAAGGGCTTGACACCTGGAACTCAGATACACCTTACTTGAGGAACATCAAGAGCATCGACAAGTGAAGCCGGTAAGAACTTGTGTGTTATACAAGCCAAACATGTCCAAAGACGAGAGACAATTATAATTCACACAATTCGAGGTTGTAGGTGTGTACATGAGGTTGTAGCCCTCAACAAATACACAACTCATGCAACCAACCATGAGACCTCCATCAACCAAGACAGTCACAAGTGACACCTACACAAACAACACATCCAAGGAACCACACTACATCATGAGTTCACACAACAATGCATTTCAACTATGTATCCCAACCATGCATTTCAACATGGCTGTGCTAAGGTTGTTGTGTGAAGGTTGCGCAAACAAGCATTCAACCATACATCCACCATGCAATTTAACATGCAATCCAACTATGCATTCAACCATGCATGCTGGCGTATGCATCCAACCAATCCAGAACATGAGCAAGTCAATCCAGTCAAGAGCTCTCAGCAGCAACAAAATCGCAGTAAGTAAGAACAAGCCAACCGAGCAAACCTAAGCAGATCGACTAGGCAGTCTCGCAGTCGACAGTTAAGTCGAAGGCAAGAGGCAGATCAAGAGCAAAGGGAATCGCCGGTCGCAGGAAGCAAACTAAGTTGCAACAGTTTGGAACTGCTGTGCAAGAACTCTACCTGCCCGCATGCAACACGCCAACGCTACCAGTCCGCATGCATCCGCTTTAATTGTGAAACGGGCAACATGAGCTTCAACAAGGTAGCACGGACAGAAAAACCGAAACGGAACCGAAAGAGAACGAAGAAAGAGAGCTTGGCAAACAAAACCAGCGAGAAAAACAGAAGAGGAAGAATAAGGAATAGAGACGTCTTCACCTTGAGCGGCTATCCGAGCACTCCTGCGGAGGCCTACAGCCGCAGGAGGTGCTAAGGGGAGATGGTCATAAACAGCCGAACAAAGCGGCGAATAAAGAGCAGAAGATTGTCAACGCTCCTTACAAATTCGGAGACAAGCTAAGGTCGCTTTCCCCAGGAGCCCCCAGTACATTTGCTGTACAGGGGCCCCGGCAGGCAACAATCCGGCAGGCTGTCCCAGCCCGGAGCATCCCTACCCGTGCTGAAACTTTCAACAGACTGCACAGGTTCTATAGACCTGGCCTCCCCGTACCCACCCATTCGTTTTGCTACAGCACCTAGCTCATCAGAGTCTAAAGATGAAGGCATGATAGGTAGTGGGCCGGCTAGAGGCTGAACTACATCCGATTCGAACAGCGGATTATCAAGCACTGTAAAGTCAGCCCTAGAACCACCAACACCCGCTAAGCTACCGGAATGGAGGCGCGGAGGACTACTAGCGTCGGACCTTCGCGCTGAATGAATTGTGAACGGCATTTACACAGTACCAAGCTCCTCTACCTCACTACGATAAGCACGATAGCACCAGGTCTGGTCCTGAGGACCATGTTTACTACCTGGCCTATCTACAACTACCAGGGGAGGGGATACCTGTAGGGCGTCGTCCTCGTCTAAGTCAGAATCACTGTTGACAGCAGTGTCTGCTCCACCTATCAAAGGACTCCCTTCATATACCGAGTGCCCAGGCGCAGGAGTTTGTACAAATTCCTCATAGTAAACGCAGTCACGCGAAACTACCACCTGGCGCATTGCCGGTACCCAAACATTCTAACCCTTGCTCACATCACTATATCCCCAAGAACCGCCCCTCTTCAGACCTCGGGCCTAGCTTACTCCGCCTTTACCATGCACTACTTAGTGTGACATAGCATGTTGAAAACAACAAGACGAAGTAAAGACACATCTAGGTAACACCAAAGAGTAATTCCAAGAGGGGTACCGCCTCTTGAGATAATTTATTCTTCTAATCAGGTCACCACAAACTCGTGTAGTCCTCTCCCTTCTCAAGCACGTATCATTTGCCATTGCGAATCTACTGAACCAGACTTAGCTTGGCTTCGTAGAAAGCGAAGGAAAGCACGTAGTTCCTAGAGGACCTCGGTTATGCACCAGCTGCATACAAGCTATTCTTCTGGAGTGCGAGTAGGAGGAGAGGGAGAAGCGGCGCAGGGGCGCCAGACTTGGGACGTAGTAGAAACGTGGCAGCGAGGTGGTCGGCCTTCCCGTAGTGGGTGCACGTGAGTGCAGCCCGACCTGCTACAGGAAACCTCCACCTCGACCACCGCGGTCGCTATTACATCCAGCTCCTCTTCCTCAGCCATCGCGGCCGCGTCCACCAGATGTGGGAGGGGGTACATGCATACATGTAAACGGGTGAGGGAGTTATAGCATTTGAATGGTGGATGCGAAGCGTGGTCAATGGGCAATCCCATATTAAAGATGATCCTAATGACTACCTTGTGGTACATGAGCTCGGTAGCTTTCACCATCAAGTTATGCGCACGCAAAGGAGCAAAGCGCTCATGAACTGCGTCTAGAATCATACGGGACAAATCATCATACTCGGAGATGTAATCCCCAACACTAGCTAGTTCCTGGATCAAAAGATGTATTATCAAAAGACCTATTCGCATCAGCATCATCAAGAGCATACGCCTCCGACTCACCGGGTTGGGGGCAACCCTGCTGTCCGGGAGGAGCAGCAGTGTTACCCCCGGCTCCAGCTCGATTGCCAGAGCTTTCCCTTGCCCTCCACCTGGAGGACGCGACAGCGTGGCAGCACGGTGAGATGCTGCAGGAAGCAGCTCCTCAATCCAGTCGTGGTCAGCTCTTGAGCAGCTGGATCAGGTGCGCCAGAGCGTCTGGATGGGTCCACATACTCAAGAGTCCTCACAGACGCTTTGTAAAGCCAGCGTCAAAGAGATCTCGCATCCATGTGCGCCAGATGGCGACATTGAAGCGAGTCAGCCTCTCGATATGAGAAAACTGGATACTACCAGACCTCATTGTGGATCCCCGCGTCCCCGCGGATCCCGCGCACAGTGGTGCAGCGCCAAGGTGGGCCGATAACCTGTCAACGGAGTGTTGAAAAGGTCGTAGAGGCAATGAGTCTGGGGAGGCACTCTAGAAAGAGAAATGGGACATTACAGCAGAGAGAGCGTAGCTATAAATACACTCTTTCAAGGGTATAGTTATACGTAAACCCTGAGTATAGCTAGAAGGAATGGTGAGCACACTCTGTGGTACAGCAGAGTTTGACGCAACTTCCTGGAAGGTATCCGAACACCTAGAAGGTTCCCGTACACCCCGCATACTCCGGAACTATTCTGTCAGCCAGACATCTACTACCGGCGATCTGCTGACAGTTGCATATAAGGATGAGGTGGAGTTTGTGGGTGGAGGGTGGAGTGTGAGATTTGCTGCCAAGCCAAATTTCAGAGGTAGTATAAAATTCAGACTGTGGTCTGGAGTCAATATAGTGAATCCAGGAGTGGTGGAGGAGGGTTTTGTAAGGGGCAGCAAGGTTGTCAGGGAGGAGCATTAGGGTGCAGGTAGGGCTGAGAGTATTTTCAGCATGGTCAGCACTGGCTAGGGCCCACCTTAGAGCTTGGTGTGCTTGTGTCGTGGAGTTAGGAATGTCCACCAGTGAGCCCCCCAGTCCAGATGGTAAGAAAGGGGTCTTGGTTGGAGCCAAAGAGCTGATCAGCAGGGCTGGTAGAAGAGAAGCTGGTGAGGCTTTGGTCGTAGCTAAGGGGGTTAGAAGTACGATGGTGAGTAATGCCCAGAGCAGCTGCTGCTTGGTAGAGAAAAGGAGAAAGAGTGTTGGTAGCAGCAGGAGCAGCTCTGTATCTGGTGAAGAGGGCAGCTAAGTCAGTGTGGTATGTTCCTCCTTGGGTCAGTTGGTTCCATTTGGTAGGGTGGTGATTTTTGAAGTGGTCATAGTTTTGTTTGAGAGAGGTTAGTCTGTCGTTGGGAATGTGCCCAAGACAGTGACCAGTGGGGTTATAAAGATATGAAACGTTGGTGTGTGTGTGTGTGGATTGGTCATCCAGAGTGGTGAGGATGCCTGTTTGTATAATGTAGGCTGAGGGTGGTTGAATGTCCCAGTCTGGGTGCCTGTCGTGTGTGTCAATTTTCAGAAGTTTGTGAACAAGGTTGTGGTTGTCAGCATTAAATCCTGGGGAGGTGGCCCATTGGCCTTGTTGTTGAAGGTTAGTAAGGTGGGTGTCCTTCCTGGGGGTTGAGGTGTGTGGTTAATGGGGGAGTAGTTTTAAAAGTGTGGGTTAATTGGTCGTATGCTGGTTGTCCCAAAAGTTCAACAAGGTGAGACGCATTGTGAGATTGGGGTTTCCAATGTATGGTGGAGGTAGTGGAGGTAAGAGATGTGCTGTGGTGCATGCTGTATCCCATGTGTGTGTAGGAGTTGATATGTTCGTTGTGCATGATGGTTGGGGCCCATTGAACGTAGACAACAGTGGAAGTGACTAGTTTGTCGTAGGAGCGCTTGCCCCGCCAGCTCGTGATGTGCAGGGCTTTGTATTGGGATCCGTAGGTAAGGTGGAGCAGGCGCGCCGGTGGTGCAGGTGCGCTGCTGTCGGGGGATGTCATGGCCTCGCGGATCCATTCAGGGTGTGAGGTGGGAGTTATTCTATATGCACGGTAAAATTTAGAGGTGGAGGAGTGACGGATCCAGGATTTGCACAAGTAGTGGCGTGCTGCCCAGGTGGCATCACTGCTGGGGCAGCCCCATGCTTGGTGCGCGTGACTGCCTTCGGTCTGCGTGGGCCACGCCCACCATTGGTTTCCTTCCAGGTCCCCAATGGAATCCGCCTCGAAGTCTGCGTCAGTAACAGTGGCGTGAGGTTGGTAACGCTGGGTGGGTGGGGTGGAGGGTTCAATAGAAGCATGAGATTTAACGTTTTCGGTTGTGTTCTGCCCAATTGCGTAACCGGGCGCAAGTTGTCAGTGTGAGAGGGGAAGTGGGTCAGAGTGTATTGGGGAGGCGACAGTTTGGAGGGAGGAGAGGTGAGCGGTGAGGCGGTTCAGGGACCGTTTGTGGTGTTTAGTAACTTTGTGTAAGGTGATTAGAGAGAGATCTGTAGTGCTGACAAGGTGAGTTCCCATGGGGGTGACCAGGTCATGGTATGAATAGATGGCCAGGTCATGGAATGGAGTCATGAGTGATACAGGGATTGCCTGTGGAGGGAGAGGAAGAGAGTGTATGTTAAGTTTGTCAAGAAGTTCTGTGTCATTCCAAGAAATTGTTATGTCAGATTTTTTAATAATTTCCAGCTGGCGGGCTAGGGACATATACTTAAGTTGCTTGCGGGATAGAGAGAGAGGATCTAGAGTGGTCATGGTGGAAGTTGATTTATTAAGGAGAGCTCTAGTGAGGATTCCCAAGTGACCTTGGTCGTTCATGGACTGGGTGAGGGCTGTTGCAGTAATCTGGGTGTATTCAGTGAGTAGGGAGGGCACCCCTAGTCCTGCCTCTGTTTTAGGGAGGTGGAGTGCTCTTGTCGGAAAAAATCTGGGAAGGGAGCAACAGAGTTTAACTGTTTTTAATACTGCTCTGTCAATGACGTGAATGTCGGTTAGTGAGAAGGGAGCTACTATCATGGGGTATTTAATAGCTGCTCTGACACATTGTGAAATTATTCGTAAGCATTGGGTGGGGGTTGCCCTGTTTTTAGCTTTGGTGAGGATACTTAGCCCTTTATTGTGAATGGTTTCAATAGTAGAGTGGAGTTGAGTTTTCCAATTTAAGGTAAGTGAGATGTGAACCCCCAAGTATTTGTAGGCTTGGTCAGGCGGCTGGTAGGTAGCATAGGAGTTTCCTAGTGGAATTTTATCTAGCCTTTGTTTGAGAGTGTTGTTGTGAGTAGGTTGAGAGGGGTGTGATTTGTGGAGTATGCCACTGACCACACATTTGGTGGCGTTAAGAGGAATGCCCGACCAGATGCTAAAAGTTTGAACTTTACCACATTGGATGCGAAGGTCCTCTGAGCTGCCGGTTAGGACAGCAGTGTCGTCAGCATACCCCAAGCTGCTGGTGTGGTGTTCATCTACTGTTTCGGAGGGTAGGGATGCTGCTCTGTATCCTCGTCCCCCAGAACGGAGCCATCTGTGTAGGGGTTCTAGAAAGATAATGAAGAGTAGGGGGGAGAGAGTATCCCCCTGGATGGTGCCCCTAGTGATGGGGATGGGGGAGCCAGGTGTATTGTTAAGGAGAATATGTGTAGTAGAGTTTGTGTAGATTCCTTTAATAGTGTCTATAGCGTCGTGGGTGTAACCCAAGCTGTGCATGATGCAGAGAAGTTTTTGGTGATCAATCATGTTAAAAGCAGAGCTAAAGTCGAAGTAGGCAGCATAGAGGTCCTGGTGGAAGAGGGCAGCGTCCTCAATGTTGTGGAGTAGGTTCAAGAGTTGTCTATAGGTACTTTTGTCTTTTCTGAAACCTTCTTGGCAGGCGCTAAGAATGTGGTTGGTTTCAGAGTAGGTAGTAATAGTGTTAGTAACAAGGGAGGTCCAGAGTTTGGCTACAGCATTGTTAAGGCCTATTGGCCTGTAGTTTTGAGGTAAGCAAGGATCTGATTTTTTGTAGAGCATGACTGTGTGTGAGGTTTTCCAGCAGTCTGGTGTTTCTCCCAGGATCCATACTAGCTGCATGAGTTTGTGTATGATGAGGTGCATTTCCTGTGGGAGGCACATAAGTAATTCATTAGGTATGCCGTCTGGGCCAGTGGATTTGTTGGTAGAGAGTTTCCTAATACAGTCAGCATAGGTGGTTGAGGAGGAGAGAAAGGTGTAGGGAGAGGCAGTGTTTTGTATGGAGTTGGCTGGAGTTTCCAAGTGGTATTTGTCTGTGTGTGTTTCCCATGGAGGGGGGGTGGCGTGTCGTGTATAGTCATCTGAGATGGGTGGAGTGGGAGGTGACATGAGTTTTCCCATATGTTTAGTCATAACTTCCAAGAGACCCTGGGTGCTAGTGCTGAGTGTGTGTGTGGATGCGTCCAGTAGAGCAGTGGGTGTGTGTGTGTGATTTTCAGGAGAGAAAATATACCTGTGAGTTTGTCGTGCTTGTGTGCTGAGGCGGCGTCGGAATTTCTTAATTGAGGCGGTTGCTCTCTCCTCTTTGAGTGCAACCTGCATGTGACGTAATTCTGTAATACTTTGTTTAATATCAGCAGTTAAGGAGAGACAATAGTCAGAGAGGAGTAACTTTTGAAAGTGCTGTTGTATTTTAATTTTAGTGGCAGGTGAGTATGTGCCTGCCGTGTGAGGTGCGCTTCTAAGTTCCATGTATTGTTGTTGTTCAAGGTGGTTGGAAGCTGTTCGGAGTGCTTTAATGTGTTTAATATGGTAGTTAAGTCTTCTGTAGGTTTTGGCAGTTTGTCTTGGCAGGAAGGTGCCTGGTATACTAGGCTTGGTAGGGCAGGTGTCAGTCATGATGGAGAGAGCTTGGTGAAGAGTGACCATGAGATGATTTGTCATGCTGTTAAGGTCTTCTGGTATGGTGGCTTTGAGTTCTTGTCTAATAGATTGAATGTGTGCAGATGTTTTATCTTCTCCCAGTAAAGTTTGTGCTATAGTCCAGGCTTTATCTATGTTAATGTGGCTGTGCTGGAATTGATGGAGAAATTGATTAGAGATGGCTTCTTTAGCTTTGGCCATGTCTTGTTGCTTGAGGGGAAGCTGCAGTTGAGGTGTTGGATTGTGAGGTGGTATGTCAAGGTTAGGAGGGGGAAAGAGAGAGGAGGTAATGTTTTGTTCCAGGGTCAAGTGGTCCAGTGTGTCTCCCATTTGGTGTGCAGTTTCTGTCACCGTGGTTGCAGTTGGGGGGTTGATGAGAATGATGTCATCTATCCTGCTACTGTAGGAAGTGTTGTCTGAGTAAGTGTGGGGACGTGGTGACGGTTGAATGTGAATTGGATATTTATTAAGGTGTTGATAGTGGGGCTGGTCCTCCAGGTGCTTGATTGTGTTGCTTCTATCAGTAAGGTAGTAGGCTGCATTCCAGTCTCCCCCTGCAATATAGTGATGAGAGGGGTTTTGGGATATAATGTAGTGAATGTGTTCATAAATTCGGGCTCTTTTGGCAGGGTCATTGCAGGGCATGTAGACGCCTAAAATGTGGGTAGTGTTGTTAATAGTTTGATGAGTGAGATGACCAGCTATGTCAGTGGGGACTTCATGTTTAATTGGATGTGTAGTAAGAGTCTTTTTTATAAGTGTGATAACTCCAGCTGAGCGGGTTACAATGTTGTCTACATTGGTAGCTTGCTTAATGGTTTTGCTGCTGTGATGAAAGTGGTAGTCAGATAGGTCTTGTTTGATCATATTAATTATACCTGTGTTGTTAGAGGTGAGTTTTGTTTCGGTGAGAATACCAATGTCTGGCTCATTAGTTCGAATATGGTCGTAGAGTGTTTCCCAGGATGAGAAGATGCCTCTGCAGTTGGAAGTGATAATGTTAGTGAGATAGAGTGCAGTTTGCTGCTATTGAACAGGATATGAGGTAGTGTGGGTTATTTTAATTCTTTTCGTTGGAAGGGTTTTTGTGGTGAGTCTGGGGGGAGCAGGTTTCTTGGTAGGAGGTTCTGCTCCAAAGATCCTGCTCTGGCGCATCTTGTTGCTGTCGGGTATGGCAGGTCTAGTAGGGATAGGAAGGTTAGTCTTGGGAGGTTGAGTTGTATCCCTGGTTGTTTTTTTGGTGGTCGGTGATTTATGTGTAGAGTTTGAGTGGAGGGAAGTGGGGTTGCAACGGGTAGAGGTTCTTTTAGGTTTCTTAGATTTGGGAGGCTCCTCATCATCAGAGACAAGGTCTACAGTTTCTGTAGGAGCTGGGGGCTCTGTAGGATCTGCAGGGTGAATGTGATCTGTAGGGTGTGGAAGGTCTGAGAGAAGTTGTTGAAGTTGTGAGGAGTCTGTAAGATCCATCTGGTCTGTAAGATCTATCTGGTCTGAGGAGTCGGTAGCATTGTGAGTAAGAGTGGTAGGTAGGTCTATAATGATAGTTTGAGTTGGGTTGTTTGGTTTATAGTAAATTTCAGGCTGGAAAAGTTGAGGGCAGGGTAGTCCAGATGTGTCTGTAAGGGTGTAAATGTGCCCTTGAAGATGTTGCCAGTCAGGAGGCTTCAGGGGATAGGGGCCTTCAGAGTTCATATCCCACCACTCACCGTCCAGTTGCTTAATGGCCTTAGCATGTCCATATCCAGAGTGATAATGTAGGAGGAAGCAAGAGCAGTTGGTAGGGATGCGTTGTAGGATCTGCATCTGTGAGCTGCCCAGCATGATACCTTCAGAGTAGGTCAGTGAAGTCCCTGCAATTTCTGTGTGGGGGCTAATATGGTGGGGAATGTATCTTGGGTTGGTGTGCTTAGTAAGGAGGCCAAGGTGAGATTTGTTGGAAGAAAGGTAGAAATTAATAAGATTGCTAGTATAGTTACCAGTGAGACTGTCATAGTGCCCTTCTAGGGTCCATTGTTGGCACGTATAGTTGCGCACATGAGTGTCTAATTTTACAGAAAAGTCTAAGATTTCGTCAAGATCAAGAGCTTTGTACCCCAGGTAAATGTTGATGGAGTGTATTTGGCAGTTGGAGTCGATTTGGGGTTCCCAATATGGGAGATTGGTGCGGTGGGTGGTCTGGGTTGTTTGTACGGCGGGGGTGGGGGTGGTGGCTTGGTCCTCCTCCATGGGGTCCTCCGGGAGGTCCTCCTCCATAGGGTTGATGGGGTTGTGATCTAGCCATGCTTCATCGGGTTGTCCTGGTTGTAGTGTATAGGTGTGGCCATGGATGCTCGCCCATTTACGAGGGGTGTTCAGGAGAATGGATTGGTGGTTGAGAGAGTCTATCAAGTACCACTCACCCTGGAAGTGTTTGATTGTGGCTGCATGGCCAAATACCGTGCTGAAGTTGAGTATGCATGCCTGGTGGGGGTGGAGGCGCTCTAATATCTGTTCCTTTGTGCTGCCCGGCATGATGCCCTTGGGGTATGTCTCTCGGTGTCCATGGTTAGGAAGGGGAAGCTGAGCAGGGGTGTAAGGGGGGTTATACAGCGGGGTGAGGATGCCCACAATGGGGTGGTGTAGATGCAGGAAGGAGCTAAGCAGGGGGACTGAGAAGTTGCCCTGGCCGTGTCCAGTTGTGTAGTGCTCGTCCCTAATTCTACGGCGGCTGGTGTGGAGGTGATCAGCGTATGCGAGGATAGCTAGGGGTTCTATGTACGGACCTCCTAGGTAGGTATTTATGGCGTGGGACTGGCAGAAATTATATGCTTGGGGTTCCCAGTATGGGAGGTGGGGTTGGGAGGGGAGAAGAGGGAGGGGGAGAGGGGGTTGGTCTCCTCCTCTACACGTGGGGTGGGGGGGTGGGCAGTTGGATCTGGATGTGTTTAGGCTGGTGGGGATGGCTGGGTGGGGGAGGCTGTTGGTGGCCTGGGGACCCCCAAGTTGGCTATTCATTGAGTGGGCCTGGCAGACGTCGAATACTTGAGGTTCCCAGTATGAGGGGTGGGGCGGGGGTAGGGGGGTATGGAGTGGGGGCGAGGTCTGACCCCTTCCTCTACAGGTGGGGTGAGGGGGCAGGCAAGCGGGTTGAGGTGTAATTAGGCTAGTGAGGATGGTGAGGTGTATGAGGCTGGTGATGACCTGGGGAGTCATGAGGTAATACAAGCAGGTGGTTACCGGGAGGTAATATAATAGCATGGAGGTTCCGATGATGAGGCAGGGGGCGGCAGGGGACCACGTCTTCTTACATGAGCATCTCCGTGCCTTATAGATAAAAGCCTTGCTGCCTCTTCCCTGCCTACGTCTAGTAGCTCTGTTTAGGGTAGGGGGGGGGCAGTCTGGCAGGGTCAGGTAGATGCATGTGGTGATTAATGCCCATCCCGCTATTATAATGTTCCATAGTATGAGCCACTGGGCCCATGCGTCTGAGGCATAGGGAGTGAGCCACCACCGAAAAATACTAGAAATGGTATCACCACGGGGGCACATGCTCAGGTATGGATTTACCCAGGAGTGTCTTTGGGTCATCCTCTGATCACACCTAGGTTGCACATGGTGTACATATTGGGCCAGGGTGCCTACTCTATCTACTTTACTATGTTGGGCGTGTACAGCCTTTTTCTGCTGACTACTGGTCCCCTTCCTACTGGTCCATCTGGAGCGGTAGGGGTATCCCCACGTGTGTCCACACATCCAGCTGGCTGTCCTAGGGCAGGTCCTTTGCTGGTGATGTTGCTGACCACTTACTACTTCCTCAATGCCTATTGGTGGGTAGAGGGGGGTTGGGAGTTGGGGGTTGGTTTGCATTGTTGTGATACTCGTGGTTGTCTGGCTTTTGGTCAGTTAATCTCCAAGAAGTAGTTGGTGGTTGGTTGGGTGGGGGTGATGTTGCTTGGGGGGAGTTACTATAGACATTGCAGTGCATGGGTGTGTTACCTTGTTGGTGCCGCTACCGCTGCCAAACGCAGGCCTTCCATGGGGCTGGGACTGGGATAGGGATGAGGCCTTAGGAGGGATGGGCGCCGTGCCGAATTGAATGAGGTCGAAGACCTCTTCTTCCTCCAGGACATTGGCCTGCTTAGCAGATGTTGGCTCTTGGGTGGGTACTGGCGGCTTCCACAGGATGAGGCTGGCTATGGTGTTGGCCATAGTCGAGCGGTTCATGATCTTGGCCACTTCCATGCCGGCCACGGCGGAGGCCCTTCTTGTGGCATCATTCAGCCAGTCGGAGTAATCCTTGGGGTGGCCCTCTGGGATGGTGGCAAGGAAGATCCCAATCATCCGGTACGAATCATTGTTGGCTTCGTTCTCCAGGGGATTGCGCCTGATCTCTTGTTGCGTGCGTTTCATGGCGTCTGCTAGGGCAGGCTCCAAGCTGGTGAGATGGACAGTTGAAGTGGTTCCTTGGTCATTCTGCGTCTTCGCACCCCTTGCCAGGAGAGCAAGCCTGACAAGGCATGCCATCCGGGAGTCGGTCATGTAGATGGTCCAGTGTTTGGATTTGTCAGTCTCCTGCTTGTGGGTGCTCCCCATCATGTGGTGTGGGATGCCTGTGTAGTCATAGACCGCCTTTCTGTGATCTGCAACAGGCTTGGCGGTGAGGATGTCGGTGGCAACCACGTTTAGGGGACCCCATCCTCCCCCAGGGCTTGTTGCACAAGCAATCCTTTATTGCGGAGGGTGTTGTTGGGGGAGCTCAGCAGTGCACCCACCCATTCCATAACCATGTCAGTTAGTGCGATCTGGATGCCCGCCACTATCTGCATGATGACGTCATTGCTAGCTGTGGCCAGTCCAGGGCTGGCGGTGAAGTGAATGGCCCGCGATGCTATGTGGGGGGGAAGGGTCGCCCATGTGAGGTAGATGCTGACCATCTTGTCGACATAGATGTGGATGGGAAGGGCTTCGTGGGCACTTTTTGCCATGTCCTCAGAGGGGTACTTCAAGCAGTACGTGCTACCTTTGACATGGTTGACATTGGCGTTAGTCCACAGGGCCTGTGGCATATTGGCAGTCTTCTGGCCCAACATTGCGTACTCTTGTATTGTCACCTCGTCCGAGCTCAGGTGATGGAAGGACTCAGTGTCGGGTGTCACGGGGGTTGTTAGGAGTTCGTGTGGGCCGTTGTCATGCCAATTGCGGATGGAGGGTAAAAGGTCAGCCAGCTCCATGGGGATGGCGTTGGTCTCGCTATCACCTCCATGGGCTACTTGGTCCTCACCGTCTTCCCTAGCCCGTTTGGTTGCCGCTTGCTTTGGGCTGAAGAGCCTTGCGTCAGGCTTGTGTTCATGGTGGAGGAGGTCCATGTATGCCCCTGTTTGGATGAACTCCCCTAACGCCATGGCCAGTGCAGCTGTCCTCAGCCCAGCCAGCATGCTCCAGATATCATGGAGGCCATTTCCATTTGTCATGTTGCTTGGGACGATGTTCGGGTTGTGGATGCACACAGATGCAGAGACGTGCAGCGAGTTGCTCTTAGTAAATACGCCGGCAGGCACGTCGACGAGAAAGGCTGGTGCACCATCACGGTACTTGCTTGACATGCCAGCCTGGATAGTGGCCACGCCCCGGTTTGTGGTAGTTGGTTTCAGGAGTGGCCACATGCTTGAGTGGCCAAGTCCTTTCCTAAGGAAGTAGGGGAAGTCCTCCCTAGGAACGTTGAGTTTGATCTCCCAAACTCTGGGGGGCTCCTTCTGCTGGCTGATGCCTGTCAGGTCAATACCCTGGATGATGCTGCGGGGGCTCTCCCCGGGGGTGACGGTGATGTCTGAGAAATCATGAGTCAGTCCCTTGAAGACCTCGTCCTTTGTTTTTGCCGACTTGATTCCCTCTGGTAGGGTGTCCTCGGGGGCCGTGACAGCTATCCCGCTAAGCCTCATGGGGACCATCGATGCACTCGTCATGAGGCCAGAGCAAAACACATGGTTGATTCCCATAGCCAATGCTGCGGGGTCGAAGTAATCCATTGGTGTCCTATCTTGGTAGATATGGACAGCAGGGTTGTGTAGCATTCCCTCTTTCATCATGACGTTCATGTGCTTCCCCATTGCAGCCTTCTCGTCGGTGATGGGGCCTCGGATGTGGTTTACGGAGGAGGTCCACACTATGATGCCCTTGGAGTGGATGGTGCAGAGATCTGCAGGGCAGGTGGGGGACATGCTTTTAGAGTGGGCGTTTGTATTGAGTTGTCCTTTATTGGGAATAGGCTCGTTGTCTTCAAGGGGGAAGACATCTGCTTTGTGGGGATAGGGCTTTTGCTTCTTTAGGGAGGGACGTGGTGCTTTTTGGGGGGAGGGCTGCTGCTTCTGAATGAGTAGACTGGATGCTTTTGGGGAGAGGGGCTTTAGCTTCTTTGTGGGAAGGCTTGTTACTTCTTTGGGGGAAGATTTGTGCTTCTTTGGAGGAAGGCTTGTTGCTCCTTTGTAGGAAGACTTGCTCGTTTGTAGTGAGGCTTGTTGCTTCTTTGTAGGAAGACTTGTGCTCGTTTGTAATGAGGCTTGTTGCTTCTTTGTAGGAAGACTTGTGCTCGTTTGTAATGAGGCTTGTTGCTTCTTTGTAGGAAGACTTGTGCTCGTTTGTAATGAGGCTTGTTGCTTCTTTGTAGGAAGACTTGTGCTCTTTTGGAGAGAGGCTTGTGCTCCTTTGGGGGGAGACTTGGTGTTTGTTATGATGATGACTTTTTGGTGGGGGCATGCTGTGTGTGAAGGGTCGTACGATGGTATGATTGCAAGGTGACATGGTCTCTTCAGGTGGGTATTGACAGCCAGTTGGTGATCTAGATTTTGGGTGTTGGCATGGTCACCTGGTCCCATGGTTGCATGGTTGAGAAATCGTCTCATGTGGGTCCTGGCGGTTGGTGATCTGAGTTCGCTGCATTGCCCTGATCGCATGGTCGCGTTAGGTTGGAATTGGTAGCAAGGCGGTGTTCTATATTCGCAGTGCCGCTAGTATGGATCTTACCCCGCTTCGGCTTTTCTTGTTTCGACTCTCCTTGCTTATGCAGTTCTTGTGCGGCACGGGGGCTAATTTTGTACATGATTGGGCAATTTGTGTCGCGCTTGAGCTGTTCGAGTGATGAGGCCTTAATATTTGTGGTAGTGGCCAGGAGTCGTTTATGACGATCGGTCTGCGGGTCCGCGTTCAGAAGGGTAATGTGACGTTCGGTGGGAAGGTCCGCGTTCGAAAAAGCAGGTAGCTGTCCTGGGTACCTGCATGGAGGGGGAAAGTGTTCGTTAGTAGGTTTCTCGATTGCATGGAGCCTTCGCTCCTGGCAGCGACCATCAAGAATGCACCAGGGATACGCGCTTTGCATCCCCCCCTGTTGGGAAGTCCAGGGAGAGGCGCATTCTGTCCGGAAATTCATACTTCCGACTGCCCAGAGGTGCAGCCGACCAAAATAACCGCATATCACCCTGCGATCACAGCAATTGCTGCGACTCGCGTCAGATGTTGGAGACAGCCACTTCGATAGCAGCATCGCCTCTGCGGAAGCATGAGCTCCTGTTTGGTTGCAGTTTCGGGGAGAGTTGACCAAAACTGCACGAAACAGAGAGCAGAGAGCAGGTGGTATCATTCGGTAGCGCAGACGCAGGAGGATGCGAATGCGCTACGCGAATGCTAAGAAGGAGAATGAGTAGCGAGAAGGTTACATGGGAAATTCGAATGGTGTAAGTTAAGTTTAAATTATTAATGATGATCATTCTACTATAACCGCACAATTAAATTATCACTTAGCACGAACTCAGCCCCCCCGTAGGTAAAACGATTGTTTGGGGTTCAGTTATTCAGTTGATCCTTCATTTTAGCCCCTCCTGATATCATGGTTGGGCAAGTCCCTTTAGCTTATTTGGCTGGACTATAACATTGTAATTACATTTAGGCGGCGGGTTTCAAGCAAGATAAGGCAGTGCAACAAAGGCTGTGCAACGAGCAGAGTGAGCCAGGGTACTACTTGCCAAATTGGAAAGCGCTTCAAGCGCACGAACGTCAAATTGGTCAGCGCTTTGTAGTGCAAAAAGCGCAACAACTGCGCGCTGCGCCCACAGGGTGTTGAAAACATTGTGCGAAAAGCGCAGAGGGGCTCAAAAAGGCAGCGTGGCACCGCGCTGCCGCGCGCGTTTAATAGTACCCTGGTGTGAGCAAAGCCGCTATGCTTTGTCGTCTTGCTTTGCAACATACATACATAGTTCACTTGCATACTAGTCTACTTCTCCAACCTCCTGCGCATTCTAGAGTGGACCGCCGTCATTCAAATATAAAATCCTTATGAACACAGCTGACGGCACCCCCTAGACAAGCCTTTAAAATACCTAATCCTCTCTTTTTTAGTTACTTTTTACAAGTTACTGAGTTTGCTCCCTGGTTATCTCCCAGGGGGGTGGGGGGGCATGGAATTGGAAGACGGTTTGCGGGCCAAAGTTGGCTGAAAAACCATGTAACAATTGAATCCAAGAAACTACAGCGTCGCACATTTTGCATTACATTTTTCTGGGACCTATGGTGATAGAATATGATCAAAAATATCCAGGATGGGTCGGCCACCAACCCAGGATCCATCCCATAAAACGGGCTGGCGAAGTTGAGTGATTGATGCCAGTCAACAATCCAGCGCCATCCCATAAACGGGCTGACGAAGTTGAATGATCGATGCCAGTCAACAAGCCCGTCCCATAAAACGGGCTGAAGAAGTTGAGTGATCCATGCCAGCCAACAAGCCAGCGCCCATCCCATATAACGGGCTGGCGAAGTTGAATGATTCACGCCGGTCAACAAGCCAGCACCCATCCCATAAAACGAGCTGAAGAACTTGAGTGATCCATGTCAGCCAACAAGCCAGTGCCCATCCCATAAAACTGGCTGACGGAGTTAACTGATCAATCCCGGCTGTTGGACGCCTAAGAAACCATCCCCAAACTCCATACCTAGAAGATGGTTTGTATCGCAGTCGAGGTGCGATGGCCAGAATGGCTTAGAGTTGTCAGTTGTAAGAATTATAATAATAGTCATTATAATAATAGCCCCTCTGGATGGGCTATAATAATATTATTTGAGGTTGGGGAGTCCCTATAGCCCAATTGGCTACCCCCTGGAATGATACATACAAACAGGGGGACTTGCCCGCCTATTCTGCTTAGTATGCTCCCTGATTTCCGTGGGTATCGCACTGGAGGGACTTGGATTGAAAGACGGCGAGCAGCCCAAAGTTGGCTGAAAAACCATGTAGCAATTCAAATTCAATTCAATTCTTGCCCGCCTCAATCGACAACCAAGATAAATTGATACAACTCGTATAGCAATTCAGTGTATGATTTATATTGGGGTTTTCAAAACACTTCATAGTTCGTCGTTTGTACCTGCGAATTCTGACATTTTAGCCTGAGAATCGAGGATTCTGAGAATTCTAGGAATTGACAAAATGTCTGCCTGCAAAAGTGTAGGTGCTAACTACACTTACAATGATACAATGATACCCAAATCCAAATCATCCGCTGAATCGCTATAACTATCTGGAGAACCTATTACCAAGTAAACTCATTAACCATGTCACCATGTATAGGGTTTAGGTTTTATGGCCATGTATAGTCATCAACCATGTCACTGTGTATAGGGTTTAGGGTTTAGGGTTTATGGCCATGTTACCATGCATAGGGTTTAGGGTTTAGGGCCATGTAACCATGTATAGTCATCAACCATGTCACATGGTTAATAAATAAACATAATCAATGTGAACCAATTTCATAATATATGCGTGACCAACTGTTACCTTTCCATCAAAATAATACCCAGTTTGACCGTCACGTAGACCCTTTTTACTAGGATTATTTGGATCATAAATCCAATCACAACCAGTTTTAACTCCAGTAGCATACTAAGCGGGCCCACGCAGTGACTAAGTTTGTGAGCATAAGCTGTTATGACCTGGACAAGTCTTTGAGCTCTCTGATCTGCTTAGTAAGCTCCCTAGTTTCCGTGGGTATCGCAAAGGGGACTTGGAATTGGAAAACGGTGAGCAGCCCAGAGTTGGATGAAACCCATGTAACAATCCAATCCTAATCTGTTGTCTGCCAGAGCAGAACTGGGTGTATAGTAGGGGTTTCATATGAACCACCCCCTCAGCCAATTGACAGGGCAGTAGGCTCAAGCCACAGAGAACTATAACCAATCTCTCCACCTTAGGGATCAATAGCGAACACGTAGACAAACTCATCTCAAAGCTGCACAGAGAACCTATTGCCTCCTGTACCAGCATTCTTGCCACACGTCGCATGAAGGAGTCCCTACAACCTGGAGGGCAACACTTACTTCTGCCATGGTGACTTTTCCCAGCTGCGGCGTACAGGAGGGTCCCCTTAACACCACGCCCCTCCAGGCGTTGTTTTTCTTCTTCTTCAAGCCCAAGAGGTTGACGGATTTATTCGGACACCGCAACGAGGCCAAGCCATGGGCCCAAGCCACTAGGGTTGTCAGATCCAGTCAGACACGGCAACAAGGCCAAGCCATGGGGGGTCCTTGGGTAGACCGATGTGCCCAAGCCAGATTGGGCATTAGGGCCAAGCCACTAGGGTTGACGGATTTATTTGGATAACGCAACGAGGCCAAGCCATGAGGGGAAACAGGTGCACTCGGGTAAGCTGATGCGCCCAAGTCAGATTGGGCATTTGGGCCAAGCCACCTGGGCTCTCCAGGTGTGTGAGTGTGCATTCCCTCACAATATGACAGGTGCCCAAGCCAGATTGGGCATTGGGGCCAAGCCACCTGGGCCCTCCACCTGTGTGAGTGTGCATTCTTTTACACTAGGACTGGTGCCCAAGCCATACTGGGCGATGGGGCCAAGTCACCTGGGCTCTCCGACTGTGTGAGTGTGCGATCCCTCACACTAGGCGGGGTTCCCTAGCCACCTGGGCTCTCCAGCTGTGTGAGTGTGCATTCCTTTACACTAAAGCTGGTGCCCAAGCCATATCAGGCATTGGGGCCTAGCACCCTGGGCTCTCCGGCTGTGTGAAAGTGCATTCCCTCACACTAGACGGGGTTCCCAAGCCACCTGGGCTCTCCAGCTGCGTGAGTGTGCATTCCCACACTCTAGGGCTGATGCCCAAGCCAGATTGGGCAATGGGGCCAAGCCACCTGGGCTCTCCAGCTGTGTGAGTGTGCATTCCTTCACACTAGGACTGGTGCCCAAGCCATATTGGGCATTTGGGTCAAGCCACCTGGGCTCTCCAGTTGTGTGAGTGTGCATTCCTTTACACTAAAGCTGGTGCCCAAGCCATATTGGGCATTGGGGCCTAGCAACCTCGGCTCTCCGGCTGTGTGAAAGTGCTTTCACTCACACTAGACGGGGTTCCCAAGCCACCTGGGCTCTCCAGCTGTGCGAGTGTGCATTCCTTTACAGTAGGACTGGACACTTCCACAGTCCATCATTCAAGTGGTGCAAGTTGTCCACAGCTATGCCCTGTAGATTCCATATTAAATTGCATCGCATTTAGCTGGTGGAATGTTGTGATAAGGGGAATGAGTATCACAACAGCAATAACACTGGTAATGACCGGGATTGTGACAATAACAATGATGATGATGATGATGATGATGATGATGGTGCCACCAATGAATATGACACCGACACTGATAATGACCATAACAATGATTTTGTCAATAGCAATGATAATGACAGTGATAATGATCATGTTACCGAGAATGATAATGAGAGTCGTGACCATTCAAATTATGCGTTGAATCACCTCACGTCGCATCACATCGCATCCCCTCACATTGCATTACATCGCATCCCCTCGCATCGCATTACACTTCCTTGCACCAATCAGGGATTAGCATCATCGCTTAATGGACATGCACGCACATCATTATCATCGCGTGAATTCAAATGTCGCGTTGAATCCCCTTCCCTCCTCTCACATCGCATTGCCCGTAATTGCACCAATCAGGGATAGTCATCATTGCTTGATGGTTAACATGCACGCACATCATTATCATCGCGCCAATTCAAATGTTGCGTTGAATTACCTCCTCTCCCCTCCCCTCACATCGCAATGCGCGTAACTTCACCAATCAGGGATAGTCATCATTGCGTTATGGTAAACATGCATGCACCTTTTTGAGTTCGCGCATTTCGATCACCTCACATCATCTCCCCCCACATTGCATGACAACTAGGGACCTGGGACCGGCAAATTGTATGATGTTTTGAGCGAAAGCGAGCATAATATCATACAAATTGCATGATATGATGTTGTATACACATGGTAACTTAAGCCTAGCCAGACTGCCAGCATCATATGATATCATATGATGACATGACATGACATGACATGATATCATACGATATCATATGGCCGCTCTCTACTTACAAGTCATTTCATCAATCAGGGATAGTTGGCAGGGACCGTCTGGGGGGCGGGACGGGGGATAGTTGGCAGGGACCGTCTGGGGGGCGGGACGGGGGATAGTTGGCAGGGACCGTCTGGGGGGCGGGACGGGGGATAATTGGCAGGGACCGTCTGGGGGGCGGGACGGGGGATAGTTGGCAGGGACCGTCTGGGGGGCGGGAGCCCCAAGGGTCACCCTGTTGTACATTTGACCGACTAACGAACGAGACAAAGCCTGACGCGCCAGCCAATGGTTTCATAACTAACTGGCTTCAGTCCGCTCGATTCCGTTGCCAACACTCTCCGCCAATTTTCTGCATTGCTTGAGACGCTGCATAGGACTGCATAAGACATCATATTTTGATGGGGGAGAAGAGAAACATGCACACACCTTATTGAGTTCGCGCATGTCAGCAGTGGACATCTTGGTAATGCCGACTGCCATTGCATGCTCCCGGTCTTCTGCATAGATTGCGACCGCTTCACCAGCTTCAACCTGTGAGGGGCAATTTTAACTGGTTAGTTATGATCATGTGAAAAAAGTGAGGGGGAATCTTAACTAGTTAGTTTTGACCATGTGAATAAAGTGAGTGGGAATCTTGACAGGTTAGTTTTTATCATATGAAAAAAGTGAGGGGGAATCTTGACGAGTTAGTTTTGATCACGTGAAAAATGAGGGGGAATCTTGACTGGTTAGTTTAGATCACGTGAAAAATGAGGGGGAATCTTGACAGGTTAGTTTTTATCATATGAATTAAGTGAGTGGGAATCTTGACAGGTTAGTTTTTATCATATGAATAAAGTGAGGGGGAATGTTGACAGGTTACTTTTGATCATTTGAAAAAGTGAGGGGGAATCTTAACTAGTTAGTTTTGATCACGTGAAAAATGAGGGGGAATCTTGACTGGTTGTTTTTTATCATTTCAAAAAGTGAGGGGGAATCTTGACTGGTTAGTTTTGATCATGTGAAAAATTGAGGGGGAATCTTGACTGGTTAGTTTTGATCATGTGAATAAAGTGAGGGGGAATCTTGACTGGTTGTTTTTTATCATTTGAAAAATTGAGGGGGAATCTTGACTGGTTAGTTTTGATCATGTGAATAAAGTGAGGGGGAATCTTGACTGGTTGTTTTTTATCATTTGAAAAAGTGAGGGGGAATCTTGACTGGTTAGTTTTTATCATTTGAAAAAGTGAAGTCAATCTTGACTGGTTAGTTTTGACCATGTGACAAAAGTTAGGGTGCACCTTGACTGGTTAGCAGTGATTTGTTTCTCCTCGCTATATCTTTTCAGGCCTCCTCCAGGACGGCGTTTTAGTGCTTTCTATAGCTTTTTATAGTTTTTTGTAGCTGTTTAGGGCAATTTGGGGCAAAATAAAATAAAGCTTTTTTCACTTTTTTTATACCGATAATTTCGCTAAAACTGGGTCAAAACTAGCGATCGCTATATAAAGCGGAAATACAAATCCCTGCTGGTTAGTTTTGATCATGTGAAAAAAGTGAGGACAATCTTGACTGGCTAGCTGTGATCATGTGAAAAACGTGAGGACAAAATTGCAGTCGTACGATTTATTGTACGATATCTTAGCCGAACGATATTTTGTACGATATCTTAGTTGTACAATATTTTGTACAATATCTTAGTCCTACAATATTTTGTACGATATCGTAGTCGTACGATATATTGTACGACATCGTAGTGGACGATATATTGCATTATATTGTAGTCATATGATATAATGTGCGATGCCGTACGATAATGTTGGGGTCCAGTAAGATAGATCGTACAATAGGAATGAAAAGCATAGCTTCCAAAAGAAAGGGGTGAGGAACATAGCTACCAACACATAGCTACCATAACATAGCTACCAAAAGAAAGGGATGAGAAACATAGCTACCAAAACAACTTCAGGTTATAACAGCTTATGCTCTCGAACGTAGTCAGTTTTTAGTTTAAATAGGTTTACCTCATCATGCATTGTTGCCCCAGGCGACGGAGGAGACCCGGAGACATGATGTTTGCACTAGATAGTACGTACTTGATGGCTTATGTAACTGCTCTCAGCCTCTTTAGCGATTACAATGGTCTAGTGGTAGATCAGATTGCTAATGAATGAAGAGTCGGGGGTTCGACTCCCCCTTCGGTCGCTCTTGGCGTTGCAGGTCGTCGTCAACCGCAATGGTAGCTTGTCCAGTTGAGGTAGGAGACCGCTCCCCACCCGCGTACGACGGGCTCCCTTAACACCACGCCCCACAAGGCGTTATCATTACCTTTTTTAACTGCTCTCAGTTTTGATATGAAATCACCAGGGGTTCTATTTTTTGTAGTTTAACAAGGCTTACCTCATCATGCATTGTTGCCCCCGGCGACGTGAGACCCGGACACATGATGTTTGCACCAGATAGTACGAACTTGATGGCGCCTTTATCTGCTCTCAGTTTTGGCATGAAATCCGGGTACTGCGGGTGGAATTAGGAATTGGGAATTAGGAATAAGGAGGGAATTAGGAATCATGAATTGCAGGTGATTAGGAATTAGGGATTAGGAACTGCTGGTGGAATTAGGAATGATGAATAAGGAGGGAATTAGAAATGATGAATAAGGAGGGAATTAGAAATGATGAATAAGGAGGGAATTAGGAATTAGGAATAAGTATGAAATCCGGGTACTTCAGGTGGAATAAGGAATTAGGAATTAGGAATGATGAATAAGGAGGGAATTAGAAATGATGAATAAGGAGGGAAGTAGGAATTAGGAATTGCAGGTGGAATTAGGAATTAGGAATAAGTATGAAATCCGGGTACTTCAGGTGGAATAAGGAATTAGGAATTAGGAATAAGGAGAGAATAAGGAATTAGGAATTAAGAATGAGGAATAAAGAGGCATCAGGAATTAGGAATTGCGGGTGGAATTAGGAATTAGGAATCAGGAATTGCAGGTGGAATTAGAATGAGGAAAAAGGAATTGAGAATAAGGGGGGGATTGGAATTGCGGGATGAATTAGGAAAAAGAAAAAAGGAATCAAGAATAAGGAGGGAATTAGGAATTGCAGGTGGAATTACAAATTAGGAATGAGACATCAGGAAGTCGGAATTGCGGGTGGTATTAGGAATTAGGAATAAGCAGGCATCAGTGTTTTTTATTTCAGATTTCTGTAGGCCAGGTTGAGTAGCTACTTCGGCTATTCAAGCCTGATCTCAGGATTGTTACGTAGCCATGCAACGACGGAACGGCCACGCAGTGGTGCCGTGTTGTCGGAAACAAAACTGGGAGGCTATTGGGAGTTGCCATAAGGCGGTGGCGGCAGATGCGACAGATTGGAAGTGTGGTGGTGTGATCAGGAGGTGGTGTGGAAGTTTGGTGGTATGGCCAGGTGGTGGTGTGGAAGTGTGGTGGTGTGGTCAGGTGGTGGTGTGGAAGTGTAGTGGTGTGGTCAGGTGGTCAGGTGGTCGGGGTTGTCGGGGGTAAAACTAGGAGGCTTGCAATTGGGAGCTGCCAGGAGGCGGTGGCAGTAGATGTGACAGTTTGGAAGTGTGGTGGTGTGATGAGGTGGTGTTGTGGAAGTGTAGTGGTGTGGTCAGGTGGTCGGGTGTTGGTTTAATCAAATGCGACACATTGGAAGTGTGGTGGTGTGAACAGGTGGTGGTGTGGAAGTGCGGTGGTGTGGTCAGGTGCCAGGAGGAAGTGTGGTGGTATGACCAGGCGGTGGTGTGGAAGTGTGGTGGTGTGGAGGTGTGGTCAGGTGGTCGGGGTTGTCGGAATAAAAACTGGGAGGCAGTTGGAAGCTGCCAGGACGCGGTTGCGGCAGATGCGACAGGTTGGAAGTGTGGTGGTGTGATCAGGTGGTGGTGTGGAAGTGTAGAGGTGTGGTCAGGTGGTCGGGTGGTCGGGTGCTGGTTTGGTCCGGTGGTCGGGCGGAAGTGTAGTCGTGTGGTCAGGTGGTCGGGTGGTCGGGTGGAAGTGTAGTGGTGTGGTCAGGTGGTCGGGTGGTAATCAGTTCAACAAATGATCAACCATTGAATCATTCATCAAAACGATATCAAGGGCGAGCATACAAAGGAAGGCAAGGAAGCCCAGCGCTGCTAAAATAACAACGGGGATGTTCGGGTTCTGGTCGCTTTTGAAGGGTTAGTCGCCTAATGATTCACCAGTTGTTGTTGTTGTTGCTGTTGTTGTTGTTGCCGTTGTTGCCGTTGTCGCCATTGTTGTTGTTGTTGTTGTTCTTGTTGTTGTTGTTGCCGTTGTTGTTGTTGTTGTTGTTACTGTTGTTGTTACTGTTGTTGTTATTGTTCTTGTTAGGCCGAAACAAGGGTCTAATTGTCCTGGTTATTGTACCAGTGCAGGGGCTAGGGTGAACATTACACAAGCTGAGTTCTTACCTGATGTTGTTAGGCCGAAACAAGGGTCTAATTGTCCTGGTTATTGTACCAGTGCAGGGGCTAGGGTGAACATTACACAAGCTGAGTTCTTACCTGATGTTGTGAGGCCGAAACAAGGGCCTAATTGTCGTGGCTATTTTACCAGTCCAGGGGCTAGGGTGAACATTACACAGGCTGAGTTCTTACCTGATGTTGTGAGGCCGAAACAAGGGCCTAATTGTCGTGGCTATTTTACCAGTCCAGGGGCTAGGGTGAACATTACACAGGCTGAGTTCTTACCTGATGCAAAATTCTCAACGTCGGAAACCATGGGCCATCCCGTTCTTGAAAAAATAGTGGAACGTTGTTCATCATTACTACTTGAACGTGGCCCGGCCTGGAGTACACAAGTGGAACAGGAGGTGAGTGACTTGTAGCAGTACACGTGTAACTTGTAGCAGTGCATGTGTGTGAGGATATTGCTGCGGCAAGTGGTGTGAAGCAGTTGGTGCAGCATGCATGCTCATTCATTCATTAATTCATTAAATTTTGCGATGCATATTAGAAGATGCAACTAGAACAGAAACACTGCCTGTGCTTGTGTGTGTATGTGTGCGCGGATGTGTGAGAGCGAGTGTGAGTGTGTGTGTGTGTGTGTGTGTGTGTGTGTGTGTGTGTGTGTGTGCACGGTGGTATAGGTGGTGGGGTCGGGTGGAGGGTGGGAAGGGTTGACATGATACAGTCAGGGGGATCTAACCAAGATCTTGAGGTAACTTCGAAATTGAGAACGCTGGAGCCTTACATTTTCCCCAAGACAACAGCTTCCTTCTTGGGAAGCAACTTTTCCAAGACGCCAGAGTCCTCCAGCCATGGGTACTGCTCCCCAATTGACGCTGGGGGAAATGTGAAAGCCGCAATTCAGACCGCTGGCATCTCCAAATCATCGTTGGGATCGAGCAATGCGCGCACATAAGACTCACATCGGATTCCTCGTGCAACTGATGCCTTCACCTGACTAGACTGCGAGACCTCATCCCTACCGAACTTTTTGAATAAAGCCATTTTGTTTCTAAGGAGGACAGTGGAGGAGTCGATTGACAAGCACTAATGCAGTTTCCTGCTGTCTACCTAGCTCCGGCAAGAAAGGGTCGGGGGCAATACTGGGCCCCCAAGAAAGGGTCGGGGGCAATACCAGTAAAATTTGCATCTGTGCCCAAGCTTGGTCTAACATCCTTGCATGCATCCATTCTGTCATCAGGCCGTCTTCCTTCGTTCTGATTCATATCAATCACATTCTGGAAATACCCCTCCTACATCGTCCAATCGTCTTGCGCACCCTATTCGCAGCTCCTCCTCTTCAGGCCGGCAATCATTTAGTGCGCTATGTCGCTTCGCCATTTGAAGCGTGTGTTCGTTTCCTTCACTCCTGGTGACACCACCGCCGTTTCTGCACGCGAGTTCCTGCAGCGGATCACCGGAGACAAGGCCAAGAAATCAAACCCTGCATGCGATGTGAAGTACGACATAGCCGAGGAAGGCATCCCAGGGAAGGCCTTTGTCGAGCTGACCTTCAACGACAACACGCACACGAAGCTGTTCACGTCTGAGAGCTCAGCCAACCAGATAAACGTCCTCATCGACAAGAAGGGGGCAGACCTGGAGATGAAGGCGATTATGGCAGAGGTCAAGTTTGATCCCTCACAAATGCTCAAGTCCTCAAAGAAGTAGATGCTTAATGATGCACCAAGTAACCGCATGCCCTCTGCCTGGGATGGCAGTCTTGAAATGGAACATGGGCATGCTGCAGAGCCGTAGAAGGCCATTGTTGACCCAACTGCAACAAGCCCACACCACAACATCCGGGGTGATAGATAGGTGAGCTTCATGCGCATGCTGAAGGGCTTCATCAGTACGCCCCAGCAAAGTGTGCTACTATATTCCATGCATATGGAACATGCTAGTGAGTGCCCATGCAGCATAGGACTGTGATGCATACGAGCACTTCAAGTACGAAGTGCGGTGCTGGATGTTTGAATGCATGGCGTGTGTGCTACGATGTTCCACGTGAGCTAGGATCTTCCAGTGCGCATGGATCGTCGTAGCACACACGCCATGCAGTCATGCCCCCAGCACCACACTTTGTACGCTCGTATTTAAAAATAAAAAGTACGATCCGCATTTTGTATGCTCGTATTTAAAAATAAATGCATTTTATATGCTCTTAAAAAAAAAATGATCCGCATTGGGCTAGAATATGAGAGGCCATGCCACTAGAGGCAGTGTAGCTTAACTGTAGATGAATCATGCTAAAGCCAGCTGCTGCTCAGTGCGGTTTGATTCAGTCCCATCTCAACAGCCTAGCAGTTATTTTACGGAGGGCCTTACAGTTCTATGCTGCATGAGCACTCACTAGCATTTTATGCGCACGTAGTGATGATATGTGGATGCATGAGACATGAGTAAGCACGAGGCCATAGCTTTTCTTTTCATTTATGAGCAGCAGCTTCTAGGTAGCTTTCTGAGCCAGCCTCTGAGCCAAGCCCCAGCAATCTGTTGTATGATTGCAGCAGGGCATGTCATTATGCAACCTTCTCTTTTCGGCTATGACTAGCAGCTTCTAAGCAGCTCCCCTGGTTGAAAAACCTGAAGCAATCTTGTGCTCCTGGACGCTGACGTTGTGAGCCTTTCAGCACTTCTGAAATGCTGGGGATTCGACCAGTGGCTGGCTCAAGGAGCTGCCAAGAATCTGCTATAAAGCCGAAGAGAAAATCCATGGGGCATGTGTCATGTAACCTTGTACCATCTATAGGAATTGGCAATATGATATCATATGATATCATGTCATCATATGATATCATATGATGCCGGCGGTCTGACTAGGTAACTTTGGCCTGGGGCATCATATCATATGATATTAAATCGTATGATTTTTGTATGATATCATATGATATCATACTCGTCTTTGGTCAACATCATATGATTTGCCAACCTACCCATCTAACCATGCAGCTGGTAAATAAATAAATAGTACGCCTTATTACGAGGTGGGAGGTTGAGGGGGCCAGCCCGTTTGATTTCACTGGGGGCAACCACCAATGTGCAGCTGGTGCCACTATTGGTCAGCCTTTCTTTTCAGCTACCAGCAGCAGCTTCTAGGCAGCTCCCTTGGCTTCCCTTGAGCCTAGTTGGCTACGTCCCGGCCTGTAACATACCGACAGTCCTGGGTGTAGATTTACTTTGTTTGGTTACATGATGTATCAGCCTCCAGGCTCCTCTGCGGGCACAATTGGTCAATGCTTTTCTTTTCAGATACCAGCAGCAGCTTCTAGGCAGCTCCCCTGGCTTGCTACCCAGCCATACTTCAAGCAAGGTGGTGCATCTGGGAGCTGACAGAAATAGGTTTCCAGTTATGTTGAAATATTGTGGCTTGGCTCAGTGGCTTGCTCAGGGAGCTGTCCAGAAGCTGCTGCTTGTGGCTGCAAATAAAAGCTATGCAATTGGTGCTGGTGGTGATCGGATTGGATTGGATTGTTACATTTTGTCAGCCAACTCTGGGCTGCTCACCGTCTTCCAATTCCAAGTCCCCCTGTGCGATACCGACGGAAACCAGGGAGCATACTCAGCAGATTACTAGTGGCCATAGTATGTGCTGCAGTCCAAGGCAATCTAGGGTGGCTATGAGGGACAGCTATAGTTGAGACTGTGGTATTAATACAGCAAGATTTAATTTGTTTTATGCTGAGAGCGACAGGTAGAACGTCAGCTGAATTCTCGTTGTTCTGTGCGTATGACTCATACATGTTCGTGTATGGTAAGAGGTCTGGGGGGCATTTCTTCACACCTAGAGTTACTTCGCTCGCATAAAAAAAAGGTAGGGAGTGATAGATTGGATTGGATTGGATTGTTGAATGGTTATTCAGCCAACTCTGGGCTGCTCACCGTCTTCCAATTTCAAGTCCCCCGGTGCAATACCCACGTAAACCAGGGGGCGCACTAGGCGGATGAGACTGTTTATAGACTTGTCCAGGTCCTAGGTGGGGGGTTATAGACGATGAGTGAAACGAATTTCTGGAAGTAGAGTGGTGCGAGCTGGTAGACAGGCATGTTTTATTGTCCTTCCCTTTTTTGGTCTCGACCCCTTCGGCCACTAGCTTGTAATAGAGCTCCTGGTCCACCATGGTCATTCTTTCCTTCCTAGTAATGATGTTTACTGCCGAAGACGGCGAGCAGCCAAATCGCTTGCTGCAGCCATGTAACCAAGTTCAAGTAATGTATGAAACAGTCCAGGGGTAGGCCAAAAAGGCTACAGGGGCCTGCCCAACCTTGGCAGGAAGGGCTAAAAAGAAAATGTATTGATGAACTGAACCCCAAACAATCGTTTTACCGATGGGGGTCCAGAGTTCGTGCAACAGTAAAAGTCGAGCGACGCAGCACATCCGGATTCGTATCCTCCCTCCACATGCTTCTGCCATGCAATTTTTATTTTATTTCTTACAACAAGGGTTTTCTCCTCAAAGGTTGGGACTCCGTGAGCGAGTTCTAAACTCATTTACGTGATCTGCGGAGTCAAATGTCAGAATTCTGAGGAGTCAGAGATTCCTGACTCCCGGAATAGTGTCACACGCGATTGCGTGTTTACCTACGTAACACTAAAAGCAAGGGAAATACCTTGTACACGCACACACACACGAAGAGCAGACTCCGACCAGACCTGTGCCCAGGTAGCCCAGATCTGGCTGAGTCAACCCGCCGTACATTTCCGCCTAGTGGCCAGCTACCCACAGCTACCTAGGATCGGTTACACATACGCGCCCAGGCCGCGTCACAAGCGCAGCTTGCGTGACACGCGGGCGCTTGTCTGAACACGAGACATAACAATCCTGTGCCATTAAGCGAATCTCCTTTCGCCTGAGCAAATCTCCTTTCGCCAGCACAGGCAAAGCCATACCCTAAGGACAGAAGAGTTTATAGTCGATTGAGACGACCAATTCTCTCTCATTCTACTATCAAACCCTTGTCCAGGTGCGTCGATGCTGTCGTCGGGATAAGTCACTGCTAGGCGCTACTTGCGCACCTACCCCATGCAGTGTTTGCCTTGTCGTGACACCAACCCGTCACGACAATCCAATACAACTGTCACGCATCGTGAATAATCATCTTAGGCTCTTGCGCCGCTTGACCCCTGTCGTGCATTGCAATCCCGCCTTGCCGACCTTTTCCGGCAAGCTATATAGACACTCGCGCGTTCACTTAGAAACCGCAGTTTTATCTTCTATTGTTCCTAGAACAAATTGTAACTCATTCTACTATCAAACCCTTGTCCAGAACCTCCACGGATTCAAAGTCTGCGTCTCCAAGCCCCTGTCGTTACCGACTCCCGGAAAACCTGTCCACCTTCGGTCGCCTCCAGTACCCTCCCCGAGCATTGACAACCCCCGTCTGCCGGACTTCAGAAAGAGACTCCGGTCAACCCCTCTCCTCTCGCCTCGACTCCACAACTGCCGGCCGAAAGTCCAACCCCTCGGAACGGTGAGACGTCCCCGTCATTACTGACGACGGTGCTTCCAACCCCTCGGTAACGCGGCTACCGGAGTACAGAACACCCCATCACTTGGTACTCCCTGCCAGGGCTTTAGATTTTTTTTTCTGGACGGACACAAAACTACCCACGGGACATACCTATTGCAGTGGTAACATACCTATCCTATACGGCCGTGACAATAGTTTTTCTTTTCAGCTACGAGCAACAGCTTCTGGGCAGCTGAAGCTGATATCGTCAGCTCCACAGTGGTACTGGAATATTTAGGTTTGTGCGAGTGGCAGTCTCATTGAGCTGCCCAGAAGCAGGTGCTGCTAGCCGAAAAGGAACTATTGGCTGGCTGAGAGTCTACGTCCCTTGGATGGGATAAATTGTTACCGGCCTGTACCGCCACATGTTTTTTCGCCCAAATTTGGGCTGCTCAGTGCTCACAGTCCTCCAATGGTACCAAGCCCCCCTGATATCCACAGAAACCAGGGAGCGCACTAAGCGGAGTTGAGAAGTCCCTTGTATCATGGAGTCCTCCGAGGTTTCCATTGATCTAGACCTCCGGTCACCTAGTCATGATACAGGCACTAGAGGTGTTTGCACAGACCTGCTCCGGGCCTTGCCTGGGGATCAATTATGTTGTTCTACAGCCTGGCTACCTGAAATGTGCCAACTGCCAAGCTGCAAGGGCACTTCCGATTCTACGTTTTGATACCGGTACATACCGGTACCTTTTTACAACATCTACGTTTCATGAGCCAAAATCTACATTCGATACGTACCGGGCCTTCCCAAAATCAGCGGTTGAGACGTGAAACAGAAATTTGATAGCAAGGTGGCGTGGCGTCAGGCAGGGCACCCTGCACCAGGGTTTCACGGTGAGGGTTTCATTACTGCAAACCGAAAATGCACTCGAGGCCACTCGAGGCTGATATCGGCTGAAATCAATAGGTCACGCGAGGTCACGGCAATTGCGCAACGCTGCGCTCTCTTATCCTTGCGCCTGCCAAGCTCGCATCTTCACGCTTATCCACTTGCCTCGAGAACCCTGCCACCGCGCGTTATGCTAGATGGACTTCGCGACAGAAACGACTGCATGACAGCCCCCCTGGGGTAAATAGTAAATAGCTCCCACGCCTAATGGTAACTGCGCTCCAAGACCTATTGAAGATCTGCAGGTA
Source organism: Chlamydomonas sp. ICE-L (assembly GCA_013435795.1). Lineage (NCBI taxonomy): Eukaryota > Viridiplantae > Chlorophyta > Chlorophyceae > Chlamydomonadales > Chlamydomonadaceae > Chlamydomonas > Chlamydomonas sp. ICE-L. The sequence goes on along the minus strand of JACBWV010000404.1, from coordinate 629,502 downwards.
TGTGAGAGTGGGGCGCGGGGCGTGGGTGGAACGGAGCGCGATCAACGTACGATTAGCGCATACATCGAATCCGACCGCATTTTGAGTGCGAACGAACACAACATGCATGTGCACAACAGCAGATAAACAGCATATGGACAGGAGCACGGGATGGATGTGGCGGGGCATGAGGGTATCTACCTGGATAGTATGCAAGCCGCTCTCTTTGTTTCCCTACACCAGACTTCTTTCCCATGCCACTAACATGTATCTGCCCTGTCTCATTTCCCAAGCAGGCCTGGTATCCTGTAATGGAGAATTCCCCCTTCAGCTGCCCTTCCTGCCCCTATTGCCTTGAAGACTTGGGCCACTGTGGGGGCCCTACGACACTGCCCTGTGGTCACAATGGATGCTTGGAATGCTTCACCATCATTCTCAACAGCCGCGATCCTTCCTGCCCCCTGTGCCGCACTCTGCTGGACCCCAGCGTCCCTCTCACTCAGAACAGCCAGTTCAAAGAGGTGCTTGCACTGCTGGCCCGGCTGGCCTTGTATGTGTCCGAGCTTTGCCAGGGCACTGCCCCCTCCCCCTTGCTCACCACCTCCAACGAGCACTCTCCATCACCCACCTGTTGCGAACAGCCTAGGGCGGAGGAGGAGTGCAAGTGGCCCCTGCATCCTGACAGCCTGTGCCAAGCTTGCGATGCAGGAGACTTGGAGGGTGTGGAATCACTGTTAAGAAGAGGGAGGGAGGAGATGTACTCATGTTCTTATCATCATAGAGCCCTTCACACTGCAGCTAAGGGGGGCCACTTAGAGTGCTTGAGTGCTATCCTTGAGCATGTTGCTCGCGTGCTTGGGTCTTCTGCCCTTGCCAACATGGTGAATCTGAAGGCAGCGTGGGCTAGGAGATCAGTGTTGCATGAAGCTGTGGTGTCAGGTCAGCGTCACTGTGTGGCCGCCCTCCTAGAAGCAGGAGCCAAATCAGATGAGGTGGATGCAATGGGGGACAGTCCTCTGGTGTCAGCTACGGAAACAGGTGACGCAGAGTGCGCCCTCCTCCTCCTTGATGCCGGTGCTCACTTCCCCCCCAACGCTCTGATGAGTCAAACAGGAGCTGACATTGAGGGGGTGGCTACCAAACCCATTTGTGTGGGTTGGACACTGCTGCACTTTGCATCTTGGGGGGTGCCTGTGCATCATCTCAAGGCCACTCTCGATCGGGGTGTTGTGTTGTATGAGGCAGCTGGGCCTGATGGTCAGAACCCCAGCTTTGCAAGTGCCTCTGTTCTGTCCCACTTGAAGCCCTCTGACAGTGTGGTATCAGCACTGCTGTCCTGCAGCAGCAGCAGTGTGTCAGTGGACGCCAAGGACATCATGGGCATGACTCCTCTGCACCTGGCAGCCATAGGTGGGCAGGCTGCTCACGTGACTGACCTGTTGTCCAAGGGGGCGAAAGCAGAGGCACATGATGCGTTTGGGAGAACGCCCCTGCTCTATGCAGCTAGGCAGGGTCATTTGCCCTTTGTGTTGGCTCTCCTCGACCATGGTGCCCAGGTGGACACTCAGTCAATAGATGGACACACAGCATTGCATGCGGCTGTTGAACGTGGACATGTCCAATGCTGCGCCGCTCTCTTGAGCCGGGGTGCCCAGTTTGACGCTCAAACCAATTGTGGGTGGACTGCTTTGCATTTGGCTGTGATCCGAGGATCTGTACTGTGTTGTACTGCTCTCCTAGAGCAGGGGGCCAAGGTGGATGCTCAGGGTTGCTGTGGCTGGACCCCATTGCACGTGGCTGCAAGCAGAGGAGAGAATGACTGTTTGTCGGCCCTCATCGATGAGGGGGCGCCCGTTAGTGCCCTGGAGGAAGCTGGATCTACTCCCCTGCATCAGGCTGCAGCCGGAGGTCATCAAAGCTGTGTAACCCTTCTCCTGAGTAATGGTGCGGATGTAAATGAAGTGGGCTCGTGTGGCAGGTCAGCCTTGCATGAAGCTGTCAGCCATGGTCAGACTGAATGTGCGGAGCTTCTCCTTTCCTTGGGAGCGGGTGTGGATATGCGTTGCCCACAGGGATTGACACCCTTGCACTACGCTGCAAGCAGGGGGTATGCAGAGTGTGTTGGTTTACTCCTGGAGCATGATGGGGTGGACGTTGATGCCCGCAGCCAAGATGGAATGACGCCCCTGTTGTACGCTGCAAGTGCAGGAAGCTTAGCTTGTGTGCTGGCTGTCCTGAATAAAGGGGGCTCGGTGGGTTCTACAGACAATGGACTACGCACAGCACTGCACCATGCTGCTGACCGTGATTGTGTGCTTGCCCTCCTGGCCCATGGGGCCAAGGTGTCTGCTAAGGCAGAAGATGGATCCACTCCCTTGCATCATGCGGCACGCCTCAGATCTGCAGATTGCTTGACCGCTCTGCTCGCCAACGGGTCCAAGACAGATGTGAAGTGCACGGGAGGACTGACTCCATTGCATGTGGCAGCATACATGGGGTGTGCACAGTGTGTGACCGCTCTCCTGCTGAATGGAGCCAACGCAAATCCTGTGCAAGAAGATGGTCTGACGCCGTTGCATGTAGCTGCTCAGTACAAACAGTCAGAGTGTGTCGTGGCTCTCCTGAACAAGGGGGCCAAGGTGACTGTTTTGGGCAAGAACGCATGGACTGCGTTGCACTATGCTGTAGTGCCTACGGTGAAGCCACCGGAAGCCTATGTGATGACTCTGCTGCACAAGGGTGCTAGAGTAGCGCCAATGTCTGATGAAATCTCAAGTGTGCATCAGGTTGCTGTCAGGGGTTGGTGGGCAACAGGCAACCCTCATGTACATCACCCGCAACAGTCTGCAGTCAGTGCGGCTGTGAGCTGTGTTGTGGCTCTCCTGGACAAGGGAGCCAAGGTGAATGCTCAATCTTTGGAGGGGATGTCTCCCTTGCACCAGGCTGCCATTGCAGGGAATTTTGATTGTGTGCAGGCCCTCATGGACAGGGGAGCCAAGATGGATGTTCCAGCCAAAGGTGGATGGACTCCCTTGCACCAGGCTGCAGAAGCGGGACACGAAGTGATTGTGTTCGCTCTCCTCAAGAAGATGTGCAAGGCAGATGTTCAGACCAAAGAGGGGTTGTCTCCTTTGCATATGGCAGCAATGAATGGATACACCGCATGTGTGTCTACTCTCCTGGACATGAAGGCCAAGGTGCATGTTCAGACCAAAGATGGTAGGACACCTTTGCATGCTGCTGCTCGAGAGGGACATGCAGACTGTGTGCGGGCTCTACTGGGTGGTGGAGCTAAGGTGGATGCTCAAGGCAATGAGAAAGAGACTCCCCTTCTACTGGCTGCTCACGGTGGACACGCTGAGCGTGTGAAGGCTCTCCTTAAGGCGGGGGCCTCAGCAGATGTACAGAGCAAAGATGGAGCGGCTCCCTTGCACAAGGCTGCAGCAAAGGGGCACACTGGTTGTGTGCTTGAACTTTTGCTCGCGAAGGCCAAGGTGGATGTACAGAACAGAGATGGTTGGACACCTTTGCATGTTGCCGCTCAAGAGGGACATACAGGCTGTGTGATGGCTCTGCTGGGTGTTGGAGCTAAGGTGGATGCTCAAGGCAATGAGAAAGAGCCTCCCCTTCTACTGGCTGCTTTCGGAGGACACGCAGAGTGTGTGAAGGCTCTCCTAGGTGGTGGAGCCAAGGTGGAGGCTCAAAAAAAGTCTGGATTGGTTCCCATGCACGGTGCTGCCCAGAAAGGGCACCTAGCTACTGTGAAGGCTCTCTTGGATGGTGGAGCCAGGGTAGACGCTGAGGAAACAGGGGGATTTACACCCTTGTATTATGCTGCATGGAGGGGACATACAGAGTGTGTGAAGGCTCTTCTGGACATTGGAGCCATGGTAGACGGTGGGGTCCCGGAGCCTGGCTGCACAAGAACTACCCCCCTGCATTTGGCTGCAAGAGAGGGACATGCAGAATGTGTCCTGGCTCTCATGGGTGTTGGAGCCAACGTGGAGTCCCAAGACAAGTCTGGAATGGTTCCCATGCACCATGCTGCCAAAAACGGGCACCTAGCTAGTGTGAAGGCTCTCTTGGATGGTGGAGCCATGGTAGATGGTGGGGTCCCGGAGCCTGGCTACACAAGAACTACCCCCCTGCATTGTGCTGCAAGAGAGGGACATGCAGAATGTGTCCTGGCTCTCATGGGTGGTGGAGCCAATTTGGAGGCTGAAGACAACACTGACCAAGGGGCCCCCCTGCACTTGGCTGCCGCTGGAGGGCACCTTACTTGTGTGGAGGTCCTGCTGGGTGCTGGAGCTAGGCCAGATGCAGAGACTAGGCACAATGACACGCCCTTGCACAAGGCTGCAGCTGGAGGGCACCTAGCTTGTGTGGAGGCCCTGCTGGGTGTTGGAGCTAGGCCAGATGCGGAGATTGAAGATCATGACACGCCCTTGCACAAGGCTGCAGCTGGAGGGCACCTAGCTTGTGTGGAGGTCCTGCTGGGTGCTGGAGCTAGGCCAGATGCAGAGACTGAGTATGGGGAGACACCCTTGCACAAGGCTGCTTTTGGAGGACACCTAGTATGCGTGCAGGCACTCCTGAACAGTGGAGCTGAGTTAGACGCAGAAGACTCGGGTGGAAGGACACCGTTGCATTATGCAGCTCAAGAGGGACATACAGAATGTGTGGTGGCATTCCTGGGCGCTGGATCCGAGATGGATGCTTTAGACTGGGACAAATATTTGCCCATGTCTCCCTTGCATCTGGCCGCGTATTTCGGACGCCTAGCTTGTGTGGAAGCTCTCCTGGACAGTGGAGCCAGCGCAAATGGTGGGATTGGGGGGTTTCTTTCTTCAACCCCCCTTCACGAGGCTGCAAGACAGGGACATACAGAATGTGTGCTGGCTCTCCTAGGTGGCGGAGCCCTGGTGGGTGCTACAAACAACGGCGGAGTGACTGCCTTGCACCAGGCTGCGAGAGGAGGAAGCCCAACTTGTGTGAAGGCCCTCCTGGACCATGGAGCCATTGTAGATGCTGAAGACGACTGGAAGCAAATGACTCCCTTGCATATCGCTGTTCAAGAGGGACATGCAGAGTGTGTGAAGGCTCTTTTGGCTGGTGGAGCGAAGGTGGACGCAAAGAACAAGAAGGGAATGACCCTCTTGCATGTCGCCACTCAACGGCTAGATATGCAATGTATGAGAGCTCTCTTGGATGGTGGAGCCAAGATAGATGCAGAGGACGAGTATGAACGTAGACTCTTGGCCCATGCCAAAAACCTTAAACCCTAAACCCTAAACCAATGATTGTGCACAGCTTCTACTTAGTTGGGGCGCCAAAAGGGTTTAGGGTGCAAGGGTGTGTGTCGCATGCCTCTCCTTTGTGGGGCAGCCCAAGATGAGTGTACCGCAGCGGCCCCCCTAGGCTGGTCCCCCCCCCCCGCCCCCCCCTGCATGCCTCTCCTTTGTGGGGCAGCCCAAGATGAGTGCAAAGGTGGATTTTTCACTGACACACCAACCCTTGCACATACACTGAAACATTTGATGGCGCCCAGGATCTTATTTGAGTTGGAAGACCCCTCGCGGATGCTGTGGAATGGGCTTGTCATGGGTCAACAGTGGCCTGTCGACAACAATGTCATGTAATATATGGGCGATTAGGGACTGGCCGTCCAATACCTGAATAGCCAAAGGGCTGCATCGAACCCATCTAGGGTTTGAATCCACCTTGAGGGTTAGTGTCATCCTGGTGACCTGGCCCAGCTGAGCCCCCTTGCATGTGGTGACCGATGCCTGAGCCAGCAGTCTGCGTTGTCCGAAAGATTACGTATCGAGCATGTTTAACGCTGTTTAGAGATGTGTTCAGGGTATTGATTTGTTCATTTGGTACAGTTTGGTTTTGCTTTACTTGGTTCCATTTGGGTTGGTTCGTATCGATTTGGTTTGGGTTTGATTTGATTTCGTATGTTAGCTTCCATGCTGCTTGTCCAGAATCATCTTAGTTATTTGAGATTGTGCAATTTCCCGGAGCGTGATTGGCTACGTCCTGGCCTGTAACATACCAACAGTCCTGGGTGTAGTTTTTGTTTGTTTGGATACATGGTCTATCAGCCTCCAGGCTCCTCTGCGGGCACAATTGGTCACAGCTTTTCTTTTCAACTACCAGCAGCAGCTTCTAGGCAGCTCCCCGGGCTTGCTACCCAGCTATACTTAAAGCAAGATGGTGCATCTGGGAGCTGACAGAAATAGGTTTCCAGTTCTGTTGAAATCTTGTGGCTTGGCTCAGTGGCTTGCTCCGGGAGCTGCCCAGAAGCTGCTGCTTGTAGCTGAAAATAATAGATATGCAATTGGTGCTGGTGGTGATTGGATCGGATTGGTTCGGTACTGGCGGTGATAGGATTGGATTGGTGCTGGTGGTGGTAGGATTGGATCAGATTGGATTGGTGCTGGTGGTCATAGGATTGGATCGGAGTGTTAAATGTTTTTGGCGAAGCCTTCCCTGTTATAGACCGGTTCTCCCGGTTCAGCTAGAGTGTCTTAGTGCGCCAGGCCTTCTGAAGTGGATGGATTTGTTCACTTGCATGGGGGGTAACTTCCCCCATACACTGCCATGGAACATGGCACACCACATGCATCTGCCTGTCCTGCACTCACACCCACCAAACACGTAACCACCCCATCCATCACATCAGCATCAGCACCACCAGATGACAGAGCCATTACCTCCACAGCCTGCCATCCTGCTATTCACGCCATTAGAGTGCTGACCTCATCAATGACAAATGGTAGGGATAGCAAATTCAGTCTCACACACCCTTCACCACCTGTCCCACCACTTCCCCCGGAAGATGACAAGAAACAGATTGGTGTTCACGTCACCTGCAGTAATGCACCCATCGTTGCATGTTCACTTGCACTACCACTCCCTGACCATAGCACTGGTTTTCCCCACATCTGCTCCACATCTGACCCTACCAGCATGCGGTACCTGCCCCACCCTTCCTACTACAATAGGAACCGCAAGGCTCTGCGCCTCCCTGTGGGCATTGGGTAAATGCTAACTTTATCTAGAGAGAAGGGATAGATTTTGAATATGGATATGGTGATCTGAGTATCTGCACTGATCTGAGTGACTAATCCTCATAACGTTGATTGGATCTGATCTATATGATTTGTAGAAGTCAATGATCTGACGTGCCCTGTCTCCCCCCAAGAGATGTACCACTCTAGTCACTGATCTGTATATTGTTGCTCTGATCTGACGTTATCATGACTGATCATTATCATATATGCATTTGTGCACTAACCTCTGAAGTGACTAATGTATATATGATCTGCTCTGACCTGATCTGATCATGGTGCATTCTCATGTACTGATGTTTGTATATGGACCATTGCACAAATGTACTGACGTACAGATGTGCAATGGTGCAACCACTCACTGATGCTCACTGACATGTGCATAGATGTACTGCAATGCATTAGTGTATTGCTCATGCTGTGAGCGAGCGGTACCCTCGCTGCACAGGGGGAATACACTGATCTAACACACCCATGCTGCACTGATCTGAGTATTATGATCTGACTTCACACCGATCTGATCTGGTCGCAGGACCGCTGTGCCCGTGTGTTTCCTGACACTTACCACGCTATGATTACATTGACCTTCATTCACATGCAGATCCCCGGAAAGTGAGCTATACCCTCGCTTCCCCAATTAAACCCGCATGTGACATAATTGTCTTTGAACTGATCTGCAGCCATCCTGGTCTGCACCTTTCCCTCCCAACAATTCCTACCTACCCAGCAGCTCCCTAGATGTACGCTAATGATCTGCAGTCCCCCAGCAGGCCCTACTAGCTCTTTAGCTTCTCACCGGCCCCAGCAACATGGCGTCCAGACTACTGTCCCTGGATGACTCCCCAGCACCTGTGTTTTTGTGTGTAACCCCCTGACCTGCTGGTACATGCTGACCTTGGTTATTTTTTTTTAAATAGAATGAACACTCTAGGAATTTAAGTCCCGTCCTGCCATGTACTTTCTCAGCAGTTTGACTACGTTTAATTTTCTCGCCACCTCTGGCGCCTCTAGTGACATGCTGTTTTAAATCTGATTTCTCAGCATGTACCTCCCATCTGAAAGACAGTTATATGTACTGTCAAGCCTACCTTCTTATATCTTATAACTGATACTGGAAGTACCTCATCATATCCTTCCATCTGGACTGATAATGATGAGCTAGCGGGGGATGTCCACCTTAAGTTATTTCTCATAATGTCACCGTAATTTGTGGATTCATTAAGAGCCCCCAAATTATGGGGGGAATAGTATGCTGACCTTATGTATTTCTCTTCGTTCTGTTTCCTTAGTTGACAAGGCTTTTGGCTGCACCTTCCTGGCAGCTCCACAGCTGGAATCCAGTCTTATCTAGATTTTATCTTGATTGAATCTTGCAGCTTCCTGCAGCTCCTAGGAGTTCACCCCAGCGCCCCCCGGCAGTTTGATATCTTAGCATGATATCCTAGCATGACCAGACACCCTTCCTGGCAGCTATCAAGCTGGAATCCAGTCCGTGTTAAATGTATCTTGCCTGAAGTGCACCTTTATCCTTGACCAGGATTCCCCTCTTGCTCTGTACCTCAACATGTACATCTGAGCTCCCCTCCTAGCGTGACTACCTTCCAAGCTTGGCCCCATGCTTCTTGGTAATCACATTATTAAGTAGCCAAAATATTTTACACTCTAGACTTCCCTTTTACTTTGAACCTCCCAAATTCCATGAATTCTTCTAAATGAAGAATACACGGAATTGGGGGGGATGTTATAGACCGGTTCTCCCGGTTCAGCTGGAGTGTCTTAGTGCGCCAGGCCTTCTGCCTGGAAGCTTCCGTTGTAGTGCCTCCGCCCGTTAGGGCCGGCACCTACCGGCGGCAGTACCCTGAGGTACTGTCGCCTTTCCCTTCTTATCCTTTCCTTGTCGCTTGACAAGCTATCACGATTGTAAGCTCAGCGCCCTGGTCCATTCCCTGTGTCAGTACTAACGATATAACGCTCCGGGAAGCTAAATTCCCTTCTGGGGGGGGGGGGGGGGGGGGGGGGGGAGCCCCAAGGTTACCCATTTGTCCATCTATGCGTCCGACCCGAAAAACTTGAACCCTGACACATCAGCCATCTGTCTCAGAAGTCATAACTAACTGGCTTCGGTCCGCTCAATTGTTGCCAACTTCTGTTCCGTTGCCAACACACTCTACCAATTTGTCGCGTCGCTTGCCAACTCTGCCGTATCCCAATTCCAAGTCCCCCTGAGCGATACCCACGGAATCCAGGGATCATGCACAGCGGATTACTAGTGGTCATAGTATGTGCTGCAGTCCAAAGCTATCCAAGGCTTGGCTTAAGAGGGACAGCTAAAGTAGAGACTGTGTGCAGGGTAATTCAAAGCGCGCGCTTTTGCGCTTTTTAGCACTGACTTTTTGACCCCCTCAGCGCTTTAAGCGCAGTTTTTTAACAACCCCTTGTGGGCGCTGCAAGCAATTTTTGCGCTTTTTGCACCACAAAGCGCAGTTTTTTTGTTTTCAAGTGCGCTAAAGCGCTGGCCAATTTGGCCATTTGAAGTAACCTGACTGTGTGAAATTAAAATTGAAATTGTTACATCCGAGTAATGTGCCACTCTCAGGACGTGAAGTTAAGGACACCACTGCGTAAGCCTGACTGTGTGTATAAGAACAGCAAGATTTGATTTATTTTATGCCGAGAGCAACAGGTAGAACGTCAGCTGAACCTTGTTGTTCGGCACGTTAGAGTTCTGTTTGTGTATGGTAAGAGGTCTCGGGCCCATTTCTTCAAACCTAGAGTCAATAAGATCGTATATTTGAGGTAGGGAGTGATAGATTGAATTGGATTGTTACATGGTTATTCAGCCAACTCTGGGCTGCTCACGGTCTTCCAATTCCAAGACCCCCGGTGCCATACCCACGCAAGACAGGGACCGCACTAGGTGGATGAGACTGTCTGTAGACTTGCCCAGGTCCTAGGTGTGGGGTGATAGGTAGACGATGAGTGAAACGAATTTCTGGAAGTTTAGTGGCGTGAGCTGGTAGACAGGCATGTTTTATTGCCCTTTTTATTTATTGCGATCTCGATCATTCTCGGCCTAGACTCCTTCGGCCACTAGCTTGTTATACAGCTCCTAGTAATTCCTGCTCATTCTTTTTCTTCCTGGTAATTATTTTCACTGCCGAAGACGGCTAGCAGCCAAATTGCTTGCTGGAGCTTTGTAACCAAGTTTAAGTAATGTATGAACTGTGTATGAATGTATTTTTCAGTCCAGGGGTAAACCAAATAGGCTAAAGGGCCTTGCCCAACCTTGACAGGAAGGGCTAAAAATAGAAGGCATGGATGAACTGAACCCCAAACAATCGCTTTACCGAGAGGGGGTCAGGGGGGTCAGGGGGGTTAACGACAGGGGGGTTAGGGGGGGCAAGGGGGGGTACCGACAAGGGGGCTAGGGGGGGCAGGGGGGTTACCGACAGGGGGGCAGAGTTCGTGCTACATCGAAAACATAATTTTATGATTTTAGTTTAATCATCATCCCAAACTGAATGAAAATCTAATTGTGTGATTCTTATCGCATTTTTAAATACATGTAATAAGATATTTATATCCTTCAAAGGAATCAGGATTCATGACCAGCCTCTTCTGTTTTTCTTTTCGGCTATGAATAGCAGCTTCTAGGCAGATCCCTCGACTGGCTACTCAGACATTCCTGAAACAACCTAGTGCAACTGGAAGATGGCACAGTCAGCTTTATAGCAATGCTACAATATTTACATAACATTGGCATAGGCTGGCTAGTGTTCACCCAAGACAAGCCCACTCCCCAACTTCCGGTGGGGGTGGGTGGGCTTCCGACCATCCCCACATAATCAACTGGGTATAAATAGATGTATTTGAATCATACAATTTTCTCTACGAGTGCAATAGCCAATATACTGTACACATTACATTACATTACATTACATTACATTACATTACATTACATTACATTACATTACATTACATTACATTACATTACATTACATTACATTACATTACATGTTAAAGTCTACTTGACACCGCGAGGGTGTATGAGACTCTGTATACGTATATACTTTCAGCTACCACAAACATGATACAAAAATGAAGAAACATGAAAACACGAAGGGATTTGTTTTTGTTCGCGTTTACATTTTCATTGGCAATTTGTTTTTATGACCAAAGTCGGCGAGCAACCAAACAGCTGGATGAAGCTATGTAACCAAATTCAAGTTCTACCACAAGCAGAACTAGAAATGGAGATGGTGGACGACACTGGACGATGGCGCCTTTCTTTCTGAATCCTCAGTGGGCGCTGTTTTGTGTACGAAGTCCCACTTCCTGGGGTGAAAATCCTCTCAATACCGTATAAAACCAAATGGCTCCAGAAGGACCTGGTGCAAGGGCATATTTTTGTATTAAAAGGTTTTCACCCCAGGAGGATTTCCTAATTGGCTGAAAACAAGTCCTTGAACCAAGTTCAAGATCACCAGGAGGTGGGACCCCTTACACAAATCAGAGCCACCGAGGGTATTAAAAAAAAAAAAGGCGGAGAAGTTTCGATTAAAGTAGTCACCCATTGGAATGGCGGGGCACGACGGTCCACTACAGACCCTAAGGGGTAGAGAATCTTTACCGAGACATGTGCAGTTGTGCACTAGAAATCCCTGGTTTCTGTGGTTCTTGCACGGGGGGTAATTGTTGACTGCAATGTGCAGACGGTTAGACGCCAGTCCTAACGTATAGAACCTTGCAACAATTATTCTTCTTCTTCTAAGGGGTAGAGAACCCTCGAATAGCATTACCGTATTTATATATTGGGATGTAGTATCTATGTTCCGCAATCCACATGCCTTCGCTGCCAATAAAAAAACAAAGTCTCAGCGCTCAGGATACCTTGCTCTCTCAATATTCAATAAAGCAAATCGAGAAACGCTGAATGTGAACAACTTTAGGGCGCCTGCATAATGGTGATAGCCAGGAAAGTTCAAACGCTGCGTCTTGCGTCCCAGACACAGCACTTGGGGGGTCCAGATCCTCCTGGACAATCCTGGCTAGCACCATTATGCTAGCACTGGGCACAAAGAGACAGAGTTACAATCACTTGTACAGTTATCATAATTCATTACGATGACATGTACAGTTATAAGCATTCATTATGATCATTTATACTGTTATCATCACGACTAGGAAGCTGTAAGCACACGAATCCTGACACACAAAGCGAGCAGCCAAATTATGCTATGTAACCAAGTTGAAGTTCAAGTTCCTCACACTAAACTTCAGCCCGGGTGCGCTTTTTGCGGTCGCTGTCAACCGCTGTCAGCGTATACTACTAGCCTATACTACGGATATACGTTATGTTATATTCGGTAGTGCACCATTGGGACATCTGATCAGATGCCAATCAGGCACTCGTGTCCTAGTAGTATACGCTGACAACCGCCATAGTAACTTTGTCCAGGTCAAGTAGCAGCCCGTTCCCTACCGCCGTAAACGGGGCTCCCTTAATACCACACCCACTAGGCGTTATCATTACAACACCTTTTTATTTGGTTTATAAGGGTGCATTCTGAGTGGGAAGGGTGCTGTAGGGGTGCAGAAAAGGGAGGCAAATACCCCCGAAATCTGCAGTCTCATCACACAAATTAAGGCTTAAGGCGCTAGCAGAAGCCAAGGCCCTGTCCTTCACCGTCAACAGCTCAAGACCCCTGAATCTGCAGTCTGGTCATATGAATCGTGGCTTTAGACGCTAGCATTAGCCATGGCCTTGTCCTTCACCGTTAACAGATCGGAGAGCTGTGTCATGTAGAAATCGGGGTGGATGGTGTTCTCATCGCTTAGCAGAGTCTCCTCGGAGGTGACACCTGGGAAAGGAGGAGGAGGGGGGGGGGGGGGGGGGGGGGGGGGGGCAGTGAGTGGTAGTGGTGGTGGAGGTGGTGGTGCGTATGTGTGACAGTGAGTGGTGGTGGTGGTGGGTGGGGTGGGGTGACAGTGAGTGGTAGGGATGGGGGTGGGTGACAGCGAGTGGTGGTGGTGGTGGTGGTGTGTGTGTGGGGGAGAGTGTGTGTGTGTGTGACAGTGAGTGATAGTGGTGGTGTGTGTGGGGGGGGTGGGGGGGCTGACAGTGAACATGGGGGAAATATGGTTGCATGTAGGCTGTTAGATATTGATAACGTTTACATTTTTCCTGGTTATTGTTTAAATGCCGAAGACAGCGACTAGCCAAATTGCTGACTAGAGGAATGAAACCAAGTTCAAGTATGTTGTTACCGCCCTCAATGTAGCAAAGCCTCGACAGTTCCTCCGGCTACACTAGGTGAGAGGCCACTTAGACTAGAAGGGTTGTGCGTACACGGAGGCCTTCGTCCACGCAGCCTCCTGAACAACCCTGACACACATGTGCCTCTAGCACCAGACCAGCCAGATAGTGAGTCAGAAAGTTGATTAATCGCTTTTGTAATGTTGGCTTCTCGGGCTCACACAAACACACAAGTGTGATCAACTCTTGGGTCGGCACAGCAAGAAACCACCACAACCATACATTGAGGCCTTTGCCCACGCTTCCTCGCACCAGTTACAAAATGGGTAACAGCTCGCTGAGCACCTGCGGAGCTTAGACCACTGCAGCTCTGAGCTCAGTGCTTCGAGCTAGGGGGCAGTGGAGGGCTGCAATTCGTAGCCACATATTTCCAGCGCCCATCCTATGACTTGACCAAACCGACAACGCACACAGCCGTTGACCACAGTTTGGTTAAGTCATAGGATTGGAGCCAGCTGGGCGCTGGAAATATGTAAGTCCCTAACAATGTAGGTCTTTTCGTACTTTGTACCGCACTTTACTATGCTTATATGATGACCAAACATGATTTCCTTAGTGCTACATGTCATAGAAATTCAAGACGTTTCCGAACATGCAATACAATTTTGATTTGGAGATTTTTTTACTCGACCGTTTTTTTAGGTGCTCGCTGAGCACCTGCGTAGCTTAGACCACAGCAGCTTTGAGCTCGGGAGCAGTGGAGGTCTGCAATTCGTGGCCACATATTTCCAGCGCCCGGCTGGCTCCAATCCTACGACTTAACCAAACCGACAACACACAGCCAACCCAACCGACCCCAACCAACCCAACTGACACCAACAGTTCTTACAGGCATTCTAACCCACAACCTCTTTCCCGCCGATTTCCTACAATTTCCGACCATTCCATCCGATTTCCGACCATTCCCAACCAATTTTGACCGCTTCCAACGGATTTCAACCTTTCCCAACCGATTTTGACCATTTCCAAAGTTATCTTTGCATAGGTCTGCCGTCAAAGGCTGACCGACCGACCGACACACAGCCAACCCAACTGACCCATGCCACTACGCCAGAGGCATCCTACACACCAAGGCTACACACCACCCCGAACCAACAACAAATACCCAGCCCAAGCCAACTGGCCTTCCGTATATCAGTAGGGCCGGTCAATATGTTGTTGCAGTCCAGGGGTAGGCTAAATAGGCTTAAGGGACTTGCCCAACCGTGGCAGCAGGGGCCAAAACGAAAAGGCTCAGACGAACTAAACCCGAAACAATCATTTTACCACAGGGAACCTCAGTCAGTGCTACGATGAAAACATAATTTTACGATTATAATTTAAGCATCATCCCAAATGGTTAAGGGGGTGGGAAAGGCACACTAGCACACATGTTTTTTATTGAAACAACATTGAGCGAGATGGACACCGGTATTATATGCTTGGACTTCACTGCCGAAGACGGCGGGCAGCCAAATTGCTGGCTGGAGCCTCGTAACCTTGTGAAGTTCTAAAAAACAACCTCACGCCTCCCGTGTACTATTCATTTATAAAAGCTCATACCTGGCTGGCTGGCATACTGGCAGGCCCAACGAACCTTATGCCTTGCGTACTATTTATTAATTTATGAAAAAACTCACACCTGGCTGGCTGGCATACTGGCTGGCCCCACCAACCTCACGCATTGCGTGCTGTTTATTAATTCATTCGTAAAAAGCTCATACCTGGCTGACTGGCAAACTGGCTGGCCCCACCGACCTCACACTTCGCGTACTATTTATTTATCTATTTCTAAAAAGCTCATACTTGGCTGGCTGGCAAACAGGCTGCCCCCACCAAGCTCACTCTTCGGGTTATTATTTATCTATTTCTAAAAAGCTCATACTTGGCTGGCTGGCAAACAGGCTGGCCCCACCAACCTCACTCTTCGGTTATAATTTATTTATGTATTTATAAAAAGCTCATACCAGGCTGGCTGGCCCACCAACCTCTTGCCTTGCATACTATTTATTTGCATATTTATTAACAGCTCATACCTGACAGAACCAAGGCTGTGGCGAGGCCTCCATTCTTTCCAAACAGGACAACTGTCCCCACCTACTACACGCATAGCGTACTATTTATTTGCATATTTATAAACAGCTCATACCTGACAGAACCAGGGCTGTGGCGAGGCCTCCATTCACTCCGAACAGGATGACTGCCCCCACCAACTTCACGCTTCAATACTATTTATTTACATATTTATAAAAAGCTCATACCTGACAGAACCAGGGCAGTGGTGAGGCCTCCATTCTTTCCAAACAGGATGTCAGTGTCCAGGCGGTCGCCAACCATGCAGATCTGATCCCTCTGCAGCTTGTAGGTGTTGGCGATGTCGGCAAGCATGAAGTCAGAGGGTTTGCCAACAACGAGGGGCTCCTGCTTGGTGGAGCCAACAATTGCACCAACCATAGCGCCGTTACCTGGGGTGGGGTGAGGGGGCTGTTATGGTGGTGTCAACAGCACGCTGTGCAGGAGGTAGTGAGCGTCGGGCTCCAACCTAGTGGTGTCAACAATGGCACCCGCCATAGCTTTGTTACCTGGGATAGGGCGAGGGGGTTGTTAGGGTGGTGTAAAACAGCACGGTGTGCAGGAGGTAGTGAGGGTAGGGCTCCAACCTGGTGGTGTCAACAATGGCACCCACCATAGCTTTGTTACCTGGGATAGGGCGAGGGGGTTGTTAGGGTGGTGTAAAACAGCACGGTGTGCAGGAGGTAGTGAGGGTAGGGCTCCAACCTGGTGGTGTCAACAATGGCAACCCACCATAGCTTGTTACCTGGGTATAGGGCGAGGGGGTGTTAGGGTGGTGTAAAACAGACGGTGTGCAGGAGGTAGTGAGGGTAGGGCTCCAACCTGGTGGTGTCAACAATGGCACCCACCATAGCTTTGGTTACCTGGGATAGGCAGGGGGTTGTTAGGGTGGTGTAAAACAGCACGGTGTGCAGGAGGGTAGGAGGGTAGGGCTCCAACCTGGTGGTGTCAACAATGGCACCCACCATAGCTTTGTTACCTGGGATAGGGCGAGGGGGGTTGTTAGGGTGGTGTAAAACAGCACGGTGTGCAGGAGGTAGTGAGGGTAGGGCTCCAACCTGGTGGTGTCAACAATGGCACCCACCATAGCTTGTTACCTGGGATAGGGCGAGGGGGTTGTTAGGGTGGTGTGTAAAACAGCACGGTGTGCAGGAGGTAGTGAGGGTAGGGCTCCAACCTGGTGGTGTCAACAATGGCACCCACCATAGCTTTGTTACCTGGGATAGGGCGAGGGGGGTTGTTAGGGTGGTGTAAAACAGCACGGTGTGCAGGAGGTAGTGAGGGTAGGGCTCCAACCTGGTGGTTGTCAACAATGGCACCCACCATCGCTTGTTACCTGGGATAGGGCGAGGGGGTTGTTAGGGTGGTGTAAAAAACAGCACGGGTGGCAGAGGTAGTGAGGGGTAGGGGCTCCAACCTGGTGGTGTCAACAATGGCACCCACCATAGCTTTGTTACCTGGGATAGGGCGAGGGGGTTGTTAGGGTGGTGTAAAACAGCACGGTGTGCAGGAGGTAGTGAGGGTAGGGCTCCAACCTGGTGGTGTCAACAATGGCACCCACCATAGCTTTGTTACCTGGGATAGGGCGAGGGGGTTGTTAGGGTGGTGTAAAACAGCACGGTGTGCAGGAGGTAGTGAGGGTAGGGCTCCAACCTGGTGGTGTCAACAATGGCACCCACCATAGTCTTTGTTACCTGGGATAGGGCGAGGGGGTTGTTAGGGTGGTGTAAAACAGCACGGTGGTGCAGGAGGTAGTGAGGGTAGGGCTCACCTGGTGGTGTCAACAATGGCACCCACCATAGCTTTGTTACCTGGGATAGGGCGAGGGGGTTGTTAGTGGGTGGTGTAAAACAGCACGGTGTGCAGGAGGTAGTGAGGGTAGGGGCTCCAACCTTGGTGGTGTCAACAATGGCACCACCATAGCTTTGTTACCCTGGGATAGGGCGAGGGGGTTGTTAGGGTGGTGTAAAACAGCACGGTGTGCAGGAGGTAGTGAGGGTAGGGCTCCAACCTGGTGGTGTCAACAATGGCACCCACCATAGCTTTGTTACCTGGGATAGGGCGAGGGGGTTGTTAGGGTGGTGTAAAACAGCACGGTGTGCAGGAGGTAGTGAGGGTAGGGCTCCAACCTGGTGGTGTCAACAATGGCACCCACCATAGCTTTGTTACCTGGGATAGGGCGAGGGGGTTGTTAGGGTGGTGTAAAACAGCACGGTGTGCAGGAGGTAGTGAGGGTAGGGCTCCAACCTGGTGGTGTCAACAATGGCACCCACCATAGCTTTGTTGCCTGGGATAGGGCGAGGGGGTTGTTAGGGTGGTGTAAAACAGCACGGTGTGCAGGAGGTAGTGAGGGTAGGGCTCCAACCTGGTGGTGTCAACAATGGCACCCACCATAGCTTTGTTACCTGGGATAGGGCGAGGGGGGTTGTTAGGGGTGGTGTAAAACAGCACGGTGTGCAGGAGGTAGTGAGGGTAGGGCTCCAACCTGGTGGTGTCAACAATGGCAACCACCAGAGCTTTGTTACTGGGAACCCCTGGAAGGATAGGGCGAGGGGGTTGTTAGGGTGGTGTAAAACAGCAACGGTGGCAGGAGGTTTGTGAGGGTAGGGCTCCACATGGTGGTGTCAACAATGGAACCACCATTCGTTTGTACTGGGATAGGGAGAGGGGGTTTGGGGGTTGTTTTTTTTTTTAAGGGGGGGTGGTGTAAAACAGCACGTGTGCAGGAGGCAGGAGGGTAGGGCTCCAACTGGTGGCGCAACAATGGCACCACCAGCTTTGTACCTGCGGATAGCGGCGAGTGGGTTTTTGTTAGGGTGGTTTTGTTTAAAACAGCACGGTGTGCAGGAGGGTGGTAGTGAGGGTAGGGCTCCAACCTGGTGGTGTCAACAATGGCACCCACCATAGCTTTGTTACCTGGGATAGGGCGAGGGGGTTGTTAGGGTGGTGTAAAACAGCACGGTGTGCAGGAGGTAGTGAGGGTAGGGCTCCAACCTGGTGGTGTCAACAATGGCACCCACCATAGCTTGTTACCTGGGATAGGGCGAGGGGGTTGTTAGGGTGGTGTAAAACAGCACGGTGTGCAGGAGGTAGTGAGGGTAGGGCTCCAACCTGGTGGTGTCAACAATGGCACCCACCATAGCTTTGTTACCTGGGATAGGGCGAGGGGGTTGTTAGGGTGGTGTAAAACAGCACGGTGTGCAGGAGGTAGTGAGGGTAGGGCTCCAACCTGGTGGTGTCAACAATGGCACCCACCATAGCTTTGTTACCTGGGATAGGGCGAGGGGGTTGTTAGGGTGGTGTAAAACAGCACGGTGTGCAGGAGGTAGTGAGGGTAGGGCTCCAACCTGGTGGTGTCAACAATGGCACCCACCATAGCTTTGTTACCTGGGATAGGGCGAGGGGGTTGTTAGGGTGGTGTAAAACAGCACGGTGTGCAGGAGGTAGTGAGGGTAGGGCTCCAACCTGGTGGTGTCAACAATGGCACCCACCATAGCTTTGTTACCTGGGATAGGGCGAGGGGGTTGTTAGGGTGGTGTAAACAGCACGGTGGCAGGAGGTAGTGAGGGTAGGGCTCCAACCTGGTGGTGTCAACAATGGCACCCACCATAGCTTTGTTCCCTGGGATAGGGCGAGGGGGTTGTTAGGGTGGTGTAAAACAGCACGGTGTGCAGGAGGTAGTGAGGGTAGTGCTCCAACCTGGTGGTGTCAACAATGGCACTTACCATAGCTTTGTTACCTGGGATAGGGCGAGGGGGTTGTTAGGGTGGTGTAAAACAGCACGGTGTGCAGGAGGTAGTGAGGGTAGGGCTCCAACCTGGTGGTGTCAACAATGGCACCCACCATAGCCTTGTTACCTGGGATAGGGCGAGGGGGTTGTCAGGGTGGTGTAAAACAGCACGGTGTGCAGGAGGTAGTGAGCGTCGGGCTCCAACCTGGTGGTGTCAACAATGGCACCCACCTTGGCACCGTTACCTGGTATATATAGGGTGAAGTGGTTGTTTGGGTGGTGCAACACAGCAAAAGGATAGGGTGAGAAGGTTGTTAGGGTAGTGTAAAACAGCACGCTGTGCCGGAGGTGGTGAGGGTTGGGCTACTTTTTGGTGGTGTCAACAATGGCCCCACCATAGTGCCGTGACCTGGGGGAGGCGGTTGTTAGGGTGGTGTAAAACAGCACGGTGTGCAGGAGGTCGTGAGGGATGTTGCTGCATAACTGAGGTAAGCCGCTATGTTGCAGGGTATCTGAGGAGTAATTTTGTGCAATCTAAATTGTAAATTTCATACCTGACAGTCTCTTTCACATCCAGCTCACAGAGGTTATGAGTCTTCCTGGCAACGGACACTGGTGCTTGACCATCGCACCAAGGGGGTGGCGCATCGCCAATATTGCGGCACGCCACACAAACAGGAAAATAAATAACACTACGGGGCATTTAATATCGGGTAATTGGAAAGAGTAGAATCAAAATCTCTTAACGAGGATCCATTGGAGGGCAAATCTGGTGCCACTTACTGCCCCCCCATGAGCATCAGTCAAGAGAGACACACTGTCGCGGTTGGTTACAACAAACAAGCAGCCAGGGTTTAATGTCAAGTGATTTAATGTCCTACGACTGGATTGAGGTAGGATTGAGGAAGCCCCCATTCATACCATCTCCTATCCACCTACCTGCCCACTCCTGAGCATCAGTCAAGTGAGTCACACCGTCGCGGTTGGTTGCAATGAACAAGCAGCCGGGGTTCTCCCTGATGCACAGAGTAGCATACTGCATCTTGTAGTAGTTGATGTTTCGGTCAAAGCCAACAACAACGGCACCGACCTGGGGCAGAGGGGAGAATTAAGATGGAATTGAGGGGCAAAGCGAATTTTTGTCTTGACACAGCCAACAAGTTTTGTTTTGACAAAGCCACCAACAACGGCACCGACCTGGGGCAGCGGGGAGAATTAAGATGGAATTGAGGGGCAAGGTAAAGTTTTGTTTTGACAAAGCCAACAATAACGGCACCAACCTGGGATGGCGGGGGGAAGGGAGAAGGAATTGAGGGGCGACGCGAAGTTTTGTTTTGCATTGCAAGTCATGTTTTGCTTTTCGTAATTAGGCTAACTCTCTATTTATGAAAAGTGGTGAGTGTGTGTGTGTGCGTGGTATGTGTGTGTATGTGTGCGGTGTGTAGGTGTGTGTGTATTTTGTTTTCTTTTGCTTGGTGGGTGTGTGTTGTGGTGTGGTGTGTAGGTATGTGTATTTTGTTCTCTTTTGCTTGGTGGGTGTGTGTTGTGGTGTAGTGTGGAGTCTTGTTTGGTAACGTGAAGGTAAGGCATGGTATCGTTATATTTTCTGTTATTGGTACGATGCGGTGCGGTACGTCATGGTACGGTTAGATTTGCTTTGCTTTCTGGACTTGAGTCAAGGTATGTAGGGGGTGAGAGGGAAAGAGGGGTGATGCAGGTTGGGCACAGCATTGTTCAATACGTTTGTTAAGTTTTATTGATTAAGTTCCATATTGATTCAGTCTGAAAGTTGTTACAGTCCAGGGGGCGGTCAAATAGGCTAGCGGGACTTGCCCAACCTTGGAATTAGGAGGGGCTAAATAAAAAGGGCACCGCTATACTACACCTTGAATGACGTCATTCAAGCGTACGTTTAAGGCGCACACACACACACACACACCACTAGGCTGATAGGCCACCCCTAGACTACATACCTCACTTGCATCAGACATACCATGGTAGCCTGTTTTTAGCTTGGCCAAATTCTGGTGCCTCGTAAGGTGTTTGCGCGTGACAGGGGGGGGGAGGTAAGGCGAAGTATAACGGTGCCCCAATAAGAAGCACTGGACACAACCATAGCTTTTCTTTTCAGCTACCAGCGCCAGCTTCTAGGCGACTCTTCTGGCTTGCTACCCAGCCGAACATACAGCAACGACGTGCAACTGGACACTGGCAGAATCATCTTTCCAATACTGTTGAGAGCTTGGGGCTTACCCCAGTGGCTGGATCAGGGAGCTGCTTAGAAGCTGCTGCTCGTAGCTGAAAAGAAGAGCTACTAATGTTAAGATCCTAATGTTGACCCTGAAGTGCGTTACTGCTGCTCCCCATGCAGTACTGATGCTCCCCAACCTGCCCAACACCCACACACAAATGCGTGAATCAAAACAAAAACCTGCCCACACAAACAAGTGCATCTGCAACCTACATCCTTGTCATGCTCCATGAACTTTCTAGGCCTCAGGTTAACCTTCTTATTGGCATCCTCGGGGCCTCCCACCCCCCCTAAACTGCCCTGCACCCACCCACAAGTACATCTCCATCTCACAGACAAGTGCATCTCCAACCCACAGACAAGTGCATCTCCATCCCACAGGCGAGTGCCTCCCACCCCTCCCAAACTGCACTGCACCCACCCACAAGTACATCTCCATCTCACAGACAAGTGCATCTCCAACCCACAGACAAGTGCATCTCCATCCCACAGGCGAGTGCCTCCCACCCCTCCCAAACTGCCCCTGCACCCACCCACAAGTACATCTCCATCTCACAGACAAGTGCATCTCCAACCCACAGACAAGTGCATCTCCATCCCACGGGCGAGTGCCTCCCACCCTTCCCAAACTGCCCTGCACCCACCCACAAGTACATCTCCATCTCACAGATAAGTGCATCTCCAACCCACAGACAAGTGCATCTCCATCCCACAGGCGAGTGCCTCCCACCCCTCCCAAACTGCACTGCACCCACCCACAAGTACATCTCCATCTCACAGACAAGTGCATCTCCAACCCACAGACAAGTGCATCTCCATCCCACAGGCGAGTGCCTCCCACCCCTCCCAAACTGCCCTGCACCCACCCACAAGTACATCTCCATCTCACAGACAAGTGCATCTCCAACCCACAGACAAGTGCATCTCCATCCCACAGGCGAGTGCCTCCCACCCCTCCCAAACTGCCCTGCACCCACCCACAAGTACATCTCCATCTCACAGATAAGTGCATCTCCAACCCACAGACAAGTGCATCTCCATCCCACAGGCGAGTGCCTCCCACCCCTCCCAAACTGCCCTGCACCCACCCACAAGTACATCTCCATCTCACAGACAAGTGCATCTCCAACCCACAGACAAGTGCATCTCCATCCCACAGGCGAGTGCCTCCCACCCCTCCCAAACTGCCCTGCACCCACCCACAAGTACATCTCCATCTCACAGATAAGTGCATCTCCAACCCACAGACAAGTGCATCTCCATCCCACAGGCGAGTGCCTCCCACCCCTCCCAAACTGCACTGCACCCACCCACAAGTACATTCTCCATCTCACAGACAAGTGCATCTCCAACCCACAGACAAGTGCATCTCCATCCCACAGGCGAGTGCCTCCCACCCCTCCCAAACTGCCCTGCACCCACCCACAAGTACATCTCCATCTCACAGACAAGTGCATCTCCAACCCACAGACAAGTGCATCTCCATCCCACAGGCGAGTGCCTCCCACCCCTCCCAAACTGCACTGCACCCACCCACAAGTACATCTCCATCTCACAGACAAGTGCATCTCCAACCCACAGACAAGTGCATCTCCATCCCACAGGCGAGTGCCTCCCACCCCTCCCAAACTGCCCTGCACCCACCCACAAGTACATCTCCATCTCACAGACAAGTGCATCTCCAACCCACAGACAAGTGCATCTCCATCCCACAGGCGAGTGCCTCCCACCCCTCCCAAACTGCCCTCCACCCACACACAAGTGCATCTCCATCCCACAAACAAGTGCACCTCCAACCTACATCCTTGTCATGCTCCATGAACTCTCCAGGTTTCAGGTTGACCTGCCTATCAGCATCCTGAGGCCCACCCAGGTGCTTAATGCCCTTCAGGTCAAGTTCCTCTTGGATACCGACCTCTCCAATGACGTACACCTGTAGGCAGTGGTGGACAGTGGTGGTGGTGGTGGACAGTAGTGGTGGAAAGTGTGTGTGTGTGTGTGTGTGTGTGTGTGTGTGTGTGTGTGGGGGGGGGGGCTGGACAATACCTCTCCGATGACGTACACCTGCAGTGGCGTGGATGAGGGGAGGGCAAAATAAGTGTGTGTGTGTGTATGTGTGTGTGTGTGTGTGTGTGTGTGTGGGGGGGGGGGGGGGGTAGGAGTATGTGTCGTGGAGAAGGCTAGTAGTTGAGTGGGTGGTGGGTGGTTCATTCCTCTTGGATGCCGACATCTCCAATGACGTACACCTGCAGGCAGTGGTGGACAGTGGGGGTGGGGGTGGACAGTAGTGGTGGACAGAGTGTGTGTGTGTGTGTGCGTGTGTGTGTGTGTGTGGGTGGGTGGGGGGGGGGGGGGGGGCTGGGCAGTGGGGGTGGTAGGTGGACAGTAGTGGTGGATAGTGTGTGTAATAACTGAATCAATCATGGGTGAGGTGGTATGGCACAACCCGTGGTACAGCCATATACAGGTGGCATGCTGGTGTGGTACAACCTCCAATGACGTGAATATCTTCTCACTCTTTTTAAGGACTTACAAACACTTGCATAACCTTTCCTGCACCACACAATGTTATTACCTGCTATCTGTTATTACAGTAACTAACTAACTAGTTACAGTACCTAACTATCTAGTTACAGTAACTAACTAACTAACTAGTTACAGTAACTAACTAACTACAGTACCTAACTATCTAGTTACAGTAACTAACTAACTAACTAGTTACACTAACACTAACTGTACCTGTTATTACAGATAGCACTTGACTGATGCCGTATCTCCCACACCGTAGTGTGAGAAATAAAGTATTAGGAAAGGCGGGACCAGATACCGACATTCGCGCTCATATTTCGAATGTTCAAAACCTGTGGAGGCGAAACGAGGACGTTCGCATGCCGCTAATTCAAATCAGTATGGTGAATTAGTGCTATTACGGTTCACTGGTAGCAATAGACTAATCAGCTTAAGTAGTGCTGCGCGGGCTACGGGAAATAAAAAGAGATGATCCAGTAAAGATGATGCTAGTATTTAAGACAATCAATTAATGTTCAGTGGATGACACTACTAGTAGCCATTCTCCAGATTGTTATTGCTCCCAAATCTGTGTTTGAGTCGTGAAATGCAACGTTTTGAACAAACATGGGCGGAAGCAGTGTGTATGTGTATATGTATTGCAGTCTGCAAAACCAAATTAACCCCAAATAGTAGCCATTCTCCAGCATGTACGGTACATGCAAACGGGAGGGTTCCTTCAATCTCACAACATGCGGCAGCTTGTACTGATTTTAATGTTCGTATGCAAGTATTTAGCTGATCAGTCAAGTCCCTCTTGTGAATTCAACCCAGCCAAACCATTGAGTCATTCCACGCTCTCCCCTGTCATCCTCCCCTTCCCGCCTCACCCCTGTCATCTTCCCCCCCCACCCCCTCCTGCCTCCCCCTCCTCTTCCACCCTCTTTACTCCCATGTCTCTCACAATGTTTTGGTGTGTGTGTGTGTGTGTGTGTGTGTGTGTGTGTGTGTGTGTGTGTGTGTGTGTGGGGGGGGGGGGGGGGTATGTGTGTGTGTGACAGGCCCAGGGGCTCAGTAATATGACACAGAAAAGGGGAGGCCTATGGATCAGTAACCCGGCCCACTGCGTTAACCACCGGCAAATAAATAATAAATACAAGTGACCCCTGATGAAGAGGTGTAAAGTGGAGGGGTACAGCCTGTCAGCTTGTGCTAGGGCCAACCAGAAAGGGGTACAGCCTGTCGGCTTGTGCTAGGGCCAACCAGAAAGACCTTCAGCTATGCAGCTCACTGTCTCTATTTTCTCTGTGCTTGGCGCAGTTACGGTCTGCAAATCACAGTAACCTTCCCCAGTGCAAGCAAATGGGAAGGTTCCTTCAACTTCACGCTCCGTGGCAAGGCGTTCCGATTTCTTGTTTTTGGCGGAGCCCCCTCTTCAAGGGGGCAGGATCCCGGGGCAGGACCCACCAAGGTTACCCATTTGTCCGTCCGTCCGACCGACCACCTGACTGAGACGAAGCCTGACACATCAGCCAATGGCCTCGTAACTAACTCGCTTCCGTTGCCACCTGTCGCTCTGTCGTGAACACTCTCCGCCATTTTTTAGTGTCGCTTGCGACGCTGCATAGAACTTGTCCTCATCATCTCCAGCTACAGTGCACACTCATGTGTTCATAAACCCTAACCCTATACTTCAACCCTAGCCCCTAAAGCAAACCTTCAACCTAAAAGCAAAGTACCTAAGTAGCAAATGTAAACACTGCAGCAACATCAACTGCAACTGCAAACGCAATTGTACGTATGTAGTAAATGTATGTAGCGTGTATGTATGTAGTAAATGTATGTAGCGTAGTAAATCACAGTAGCAACTGCAATCACCCCTCTGTCATGTCATGTGTACCATTGTGGACAAAGCAACAAACTCTGCACCTTCAAGCAAAATAGCAACTGCAATCACTGTAGCAACTGCAATCACTCCAGTGCCAAGTGATTACGATTGTGGACAGAGCAGCAACCCCCGGTTTTCCTCATCATCTCTAGCTACAGTGCACACTCCTGTGTTCATCAACCCTAAACCCTTTACCTCAACCCTAGCCCCTAAAGCAAACCCTGCACCTTCAAGCAAAGTAGCAACTGCAATCACTGTAGCAACTGCAGCAACTGCAATCACTACAGTGTCATGTGATTGCGACTGTGGACAGAGCATCAACCCCCGGTTTTCCTTATCATCTCTAGCTACAGAGCGCACTCCTGTGTTCATCAACCCTAAACCCTTTACTTCAACCCTAGCCCCTAAAGCAAACGCTGCACCATAAAGCAAAGTAGCAACTGCAATCACTGTAGAAACTGCAATCACTACAGTGTCATGTGCTTGCGACTGTGGACAGGGCAGCAAACCCCGGTGTTTTTTATTTCAGATTTCTGTCCACCAGGTTGAGTAGCTGCTTCTGATTTCAGGATTGTTGCGTAGCCATCGCATGGCGGAGTACGGAGCCCGGAGGGGCCATGCGAAAAAATGCAACAAAGGAATGGCGGCGCAGTGGCGATACGTCGTCGGAAAAATGAACAGAACAGCACACCCACCTTCTTCTTAAAGTCAATGGAGGCAAGGTAGGCCGCAGCGGCAAAAGACGAGGAGTAGATCTCCTCCTGCAGCACAAAAAGCCAGGTTGTAGGGTTTAGGGGTACAGGTTTTTGAGGTGTAGGAAACTTATAATGGAGTCCAGGTAAACCGTTAAGGCAAAGGCGAGGAGTAGTAAATCTCCTCCTGCAGCAGACAAGCCAAGTTGTAGGGTTAAGGGGTACAGGGTTTGGAGTTGTAGGAAACTTATTTTGGAGTCAGGGTAGGACGCAGCGCCAAAGGACGAGGAGTAGATCTTCTCCTACAGCAGACAAGCCAGGTTGTAGGTTAAGGGGTACAGGGTCTGAGGTGTAGGGAACTTAGAAACCCTTACTAGGGTTAGGAGAAGCGCAGCAGTGCAGGACTGAAGAGCGGCAGTATTGAGTAAGAACCTGGTATTTCCTCCGTGCTTTCGCACGACAGTCCGAGCTCAGGCCCAGTAGCGGTCTACGAAAACAAAACCCACAGTAAACTTCACCAGTGCAAGCAAACAGGAAGGCTCCTTCAATCTCATGCCCCGTGGCAAGGCGTAACAATTTTCAAGTGTGTGAGAACCAGGTTGTTGGGCTTTGTAGAGCAGTGGAGCTGTTAGCAGATTTTGCATATGATTAGAAAGTGTCGGCTGATAGATTAACAGCTCAGGGAGTGTGTGTGTGTGTGTTTGTGGGTGTATGGGTGTATGGGGGAGCTCAGGGAGGGTGTGTGTGGGGGGGGTATAGGGGGGGAGGGGGGAGCTCTAGGAGGGTGTGTATAGGTGGGTGTATGGGGGGAGGGGGGAGCTCAGGGAGTGTGTGTGTACAGTGACGGAAAGGAAGCGACATCAAGAGACGGTCCCCTGGGAGAGACGCCTGGGCAGTCACAAGGACAGTAGGCAGTAATACAGCTTTTGCTGACTGGAAGCTATCAAAAATCAGCACGCCAATATACGCCCAATACATGTATATAACTTCCATTTGGTACATGGATAACAATGTTTTGGCGGACCCCCCGGGTTCTCGCGTTGTCAGTCGGTACGACCACAAGACACCCTGGCCCTAACTGTCTTGCAAACCCTGGCTTCGGTCCGCTGCACTCGATTATGTTGCCACCAGTCACTCCATTAGCCAGCACTCTCTACCAATTTCCCGTGTCGCTTGCACCGTCATGAGGATTTGCCTCATCGCCTTTGCAGCATCCAACTCTACTTACCGTTATTCATCCTATCATTATCTATTGAATTATTTATTATATTTTCTCAAGAGATGTAATTAGTTGATATATATCTTGCAGTGTCCGACCCTAGTTGTATACCCCTATCATATGACGCACTGGAGAAAACTCATACCTCAACCCAAACCCTGCTCCCCCCCCCCCCCCCCCCTTAATGTTGAGTTCCAGGCTGGTTGACATATTTAGGTCCCCATCACCCACCTAACCCGACAGATATATGCAATCATCTGACGCTCTGGGGCACATATTGACAGGCACACCCATATATCACCCTATCCTCCACCTCCCCACGTCCCCCCTATCCTCCCCCCCTCAATGTTGAGTCCCAGGCTGGTGAACATATTTAGATCCCCATCACCCACGTACTCCGACAGATATATGCAATCATCGGACCTAGGCCCATATATGCAATCATCGGACCTAGGCCCATCCATGCAATCATCATCGGACCTAGCCCCATAAATGCAATCATCGGCACCTAGGCCCCATGTATAGCAATCATCGGGACCTAGGCCCATACATGCATCATCGGACCTAGGCCCATATATGCAAATCATCGGACATCCATAGGCATCATACCTAGGCCATATATGCAATCATCGGACCTAGGCCCATCTGCAATCCATCGGACCTAGGCCCATACATGCAATCATCGGACCTAGGCCCATAAGCATCATCGGACCTAGGCCCATACATGCATCATCGGGGACCCTAGGCCCATATATGCAATCATCGGACCTAGGCCCATACTATGCAATCATCGGACCTAGGCCCATACATGCAATCATCGGACCTAGGCCCATATATGCAATCATCGGAACCCTAGGCCCCCATACTATGCATCATCGGACCTAGTGGCCGTCTTATATGGAATCGTAATCGACGCGAGCCTGCTCATACATCACTCATGCGAGTCTCTAGGGCCCTATAGTATGGGCGAGATTCGATCGTGCCTAGCGCATACGATGCAATCATCGGAGCGGCTAGGCCTAAATCATCGGACCTAGGCCCATACTGCAATCATCGGACCTAGGCCCATACTGCAATCATAGGACCTAGTCCCATAACATGCAATCATCGGACCTCGGCCCATATATGCAATCATCGGAACTAGGCCCATACTGCATCATCGGACCCTAGGCCCATACATGCAATCATCGGACCTGGCCATACATTGCAATCATCA
Organism: Chlamydomonas sp. ICE-L; assembly: GCA_013435795.1. Lineage (NCBI taxonomy): Eukaryota > Viridiplantae > Chlorophyta > Chlorophyceae > Chlamydomonadales > Chlamydomonadaceae > Chlamydomonas > Chlamydomonas sp. ICE-L. The sequence continues at coordinate 600,578 of JACBWV010000404.1, read as the reverse complement.
GACTAGGCCCATACATGCAATCACTAGGACCTAGGCCAATACATGCAATCATCGGACCTAGGCCATGTCATGCAATAATCGGACCTAGGCCATAAGGGTAATTCCATCGGACCTCGGCCCATACATGCAATCATCGGGACCTAGGCCCCATTATGCATCATCGGACCTAGCCATATATGCAATCATCGGACCTAGGCCCATACATGCAATCATCGGACCTAGGCCCATACATGCAATCATCGGACCTAGGCCCTATCCATGCAATCATCAGACTAGGCCCTACATGCAATCATCGGACCTAGGCCCATACATGCAATCATCGGACCTAGGCCCATGTATGCAATCATCGGACCTAGGCCCATACAGGTAATCATCGGACCTAGGCCCATACATGCAATCATCGGACCTAGGCCCATATATGCAATCATCGGACCTAGGCCCATACATGCAATCATCGGACCTAGGCCCATATGTGCAATCATCGGACCTAGGCCCATACATGCAATCATCGGACCTAGGCCCATACATGCAATCATCGGACCTAGGCCCATATATGCAATCATCGGGACCTAGGCCCATACATGCAATCATCGGACCTAGGCCCATATATGCAATCATCGGACCTAGGCCCATACATGCAATCATCGGACCTAGGCCCATACATGCAATCATCGGACCTAGGCCCATATATGCAATCATCGGACCTAGGCCCATACATGCAATCATCGGACCTAGGCCCATACATGCAATCATCGGACCTAGGCCCATACATGCAATCATCGGACCTAGGCCCATATATGCAATCATCGGACCTAGGCCCATATTTGAGGATGCGGTAGAAGAGCAACTTCCTAGATGCACTCATCTGATGCTCTGGGGCCAGGGTACTACATGACGCGCGCTACTGTGTGGTAGCGCGCAAGGTTTTGGAGTCTGACTACACGATTGACTCAATTTTTGTCACCCCCTCTGTGAGCAGCGCGCAGATTTCTGTTTTCAGTTTAGCCAAAAGCGCAACCCAAAAGGAGGCAGTTGCGTCACAGTTTGCGCCACAGTTTAGTCAAAAGGGCAACCCAAAATGACTCAATGTAGTACCCTGTCTGGGGCGCACACTTACAGGCTGGATGTTGAGACCCAGGCTGGTGAACTTCTTTAGGTAACCTGCCCTGGACTTGGTGGAGTTGTTAGTGACGAAGAAGAGCCTCTTTCCCTGCAGGGGAGGAGTGGGGATGGGATGGGGTGGGGTGGGGATCGGATGGGTGGGAAGGGATGGGGGGGGGGGGGGGGGGGGGGGGATGGGTGGTAGTGGTGGGAGCGGGGGGGGGGGGGGGGGGGGGGGGGGGGGGGGTGGGGGGAGGAAGAGGGGAGGGGATGAGATATCCAGCCCTGGACTTGGTGGAGTTTAAAGTGACGAAGAAAAGCCTCTTGCCCAGCAGGGGAGGGGAGGGGAGGAGAGGGGTGGGGAGAAGTGAGGACGGGACGGGGTGGGGATGGGGTGGGGATGGGGTGGGGATAGGATGGGGATGGGTGGGGGGAGGGGATGAGATATCCAGCCTTGGACTTGGTGGAGTTGTAAGTGACGAAGTTGTTAGTGACGGGACGGAATGGGATGGGATGGGAGCAACAGGGTGGGAAGAAGTCCTTTGGCTGGGCAAATTCTCCTGGAAATCTGGAAATCATTAAAACAGAAAAATTGTCTCCTGAAAACAGAACAACTCTCCTGAAAATCTGAAAATCGACTGTCTCCTGAAAACAGAGAGGACAACAGCATGGGGCAGAGCAAAGCAAAGGAAGAGGAGAGAGGAGAGAGGGGAGGAGGAGAGCTGAGGAGAGAGGAGAGGAGAACAGAAGCAGCCAAATTGCTGGCTGGAGCTATGTAGCCAAGTTCAAGTTCAAGGAGAAAGCAGAACAGAGGTAAAAGCAACGCAGGACAGAAGTGCAGTATGAAAACTGAGGACGATAAGAAGCCAAGCTGTTCACTCACCATTGTGCGGAGCATGTCAAGAGTCTCAGGCACACCATCGATCACAGAGTCGCCCCTCCAGATGACTCTGCAACCAATTATGATTGCATCCACTTTAATATTTATAGTTGTAGCATGCAGATTTATGCTTTGTAATGCCAGTATTTTAGCATTCTAACTTACTACTAGAATCCTAGCACTGTACAACTTGCTACTAGATTCCTAGCATTGTACAACTTACAACTAGCATGGTAGCATTGTACTACATACCACTAAGACTGCATTCGAGTACTCCTCCTACTAGCATGGCAGCATTGTACTACATACCAATAAGATTGCATTCATGTACTCCTCCTACTAGCATGGCAGCATTGTACTACATACCACTAGGATTGCTTTCATGTACTTCTCCTACTAGCATGGCAGCATTGTACTACATACCATGAAGATTGCATTCATGTAATTATCCTACTAGCACGGCAGCATTGTACTACATTCCACTAATATTGCTTTCGTATATTTGTCCTACTTGCACGATCGCAATGTACTACACACCAATAATACTGATTTCATGTACTTCTCCTACTAGCATGGTGGAAACTAGAAGCATGATAATATACCTATTCAATTTTGACATTTGCTTACACCAGCCATGACATAGATTTCCTTTTCGGCTACCAGAAGAAGCATCTAGGCAGATCCCCTGACTTGCTATCCAGCCAAATCTAAAGCAACGTATTGCATTTGGAAGCTGGCAAAATCAGCTTTCCAGCAGTGCTGAAATTTGGGACTCTAATCAGTGGATGGCGCGGAGAGCTGCCTAGAAGCTGCTGCTCATAGCGGAAAAGAAAAGCTGTTAGCCATGAGCTATGTCCACTCACCCGTCACAGTCTATTGGCGTGGTCAGTATCCGATTGAAGAGCAGAAGATTGCAGAGGGGGTGAGGGAAGGGGGTCAGGAAACAGGTTGGTTGGATCAACATACAAATAATGAGAAGAAGCATCATCAAACAATAGTCTGAGGTTGCAAAGTGGGTGAGGGAAGGGGGTCAGGAACAAGGTTGGTAGAATCAACATGCAAATAATGAAAAGAAAGCATCATCATACAATAGTCTGAGGTAGCTGAGGGGGTGAGGGAGGGGGGTCAGGGACAAGGTTGGTTTGATCAACAAGCAGATCATAAACAGAAAACATCGACCTATTCATTTGTCTTGCTAGCAGGAAGCGATTGTACAGCACCTTCAACTCCCATGCACTATCTGTACCACGTTTGTCATCGTGGCACGACAGCCAAGCTAGTAGTATCGGAGGTCCAACGTCTATTTGGTTCGCTTGCGCTGGGGCCAACCAGCAACCTGTGGCGTTGTAACTTATTTTAAAGAGCTTATTAAAAAACTTTGAAGCTAGGCCCCATTTGTTATGATACAAGTTGAAATGGATGGATGTATACATGCAGTGATTTCTGAGCACAGTACCAGCAAGCCAAGGGTGGCATTCCTGGTTGGCATGTGGACAGGTCTGAGGAAAACGTAATGATAAAGATAATACGATGGTTTATAGCCATTCAGCGGATGGTTCGCGTTTGTTTTTTCAAAATACTTCGTAGTTCCTAGTTGTTCATGAGAATTCGGCCTGAGAATTCTGACATTTTGGCCTGAGAATCGGGAATTCTGAGATTTGTCGGAAATTTGGCCTGAGAATTCTGACATTTTGGCCTGAGAATCGGGAATTCTGAGAATTGTCGGAAATTTGGCCTGAGAATTCTGACATTTTGGCCTGAGAATCGGGAATTCTGAGAATTGTCGAAAATTTGGCCTGACAAAGTGGAGGTACTAATTACGAACTACGAGACCCAAATCCAAATTATTCACTGAATTGCTATAAATGTTGAAGTTACTGCCGAAGATGGCGACCAGCCTTCCAGGCTGGCGCCAAGTAACCAATTTCAAGAAGATGTCAAGAGAGACACTGCAGGGCTTAGATGGCACATGGTCCGTTATGAGCCATAACTGGCGCTGGGATTAGCCTGGTGGAATCCTGTTTCTGTAGCAGCTTCTAGGCAGCTCCTCTTCCCCATCATCAGCCCACGCCTGAAGCTAGCTAGTGTGTCTGAAAGCTGACGTGGTGGGCATTCCAATGCAGCTAACAGCATTGAGCTTGGCCCAGTAGCTGAATGATGGAGCTAGATGGACATTACCAAGCACGGCCTGAATAAGAAAAAGTCGGGAGGTAACATTGCAATTATTTTCTGCAGCTTCTAGGCAGCTCCCCTGACTAATTATTCAGCCAAACCCAACACAACCTAGTGCACCTTGAAGCTGACGCAGTCAGCTCTCTAGAACTGCTGAAATATTTGGGTGCAGCTCCGCGGCTGGATCAGGGAGCTGCCTAGAGGCTCCTGCTGTTAGCCGAAAAGAAAAGCCCTGAGTGGTATTGAGCTGCTTAGTAACGGTCTGCGAAAGCAAAACCCACAGTATCTATTCTCCAGTGAGAGCGAACGGGAATACTCCTTCAACCTCACGCCCCGTGGCAAGGCGTTCCAATGTAATTTTTTATTAATCTGCTTACCAAAGACCATGCAAGCACATTTCTCCATCATCGCCAGTTTGGCCTCATCCGTGGCCCTCTGAGCTGCATGGAGCAAGGCCGTGAGGAAGTGAGAGGCATGGTGGATGGATGAGGTGGGTTGTTGGTGGCTCGATGGTGCTGGTAGTGGGGTGGTGGTGGTTTGATGGTGGTGGCAGTGGGATGGTGGATGTGTTATGGTGGAAGTGGGGTGGTTGGTCAACCGCTACCCAGCCCATGGAAGTAATCGACCCCGTCGAGCCCATAGTAGAGGTTCTAGTATCGCTATGCATAGATTTATCTGGTGGACTCGACTGCCAAGGCCGATGCTCATGTTGGGTGCCGCACCGAGGGCGGGTAGTACGGTTGTTGGGTGGGTGGGTGGGGAAGATAGCAGATCCCTATCTGAACACCCTTCTGGACAGTTGGGGCTTTCTCGATCGAGTTAAGCGCTGGTGATGGTCAGAATGTGGTGACCGATGGTAGGTACCGTCCACAACGGGTCCATGCATCGGGACTTACGCTTGGACGTCGCCATCGCCCTGACTGATACAGAGGAAACGCGAGAACACCTGGCGGGAACGCGAGCCCTACCCAAGACAGATCTTTTAGCGAGCATAATCTAATGGGATCTGCGAATGAGGGCTACGGAGGGAGGTGGGAGAAGGCGACAGTTGAGGGGAGCGCTCATTATGAGTGTAGTAGCCACGAATTGTAGCTTGTAGCTGAAAGGGGGTCTGACACGTAGGCGTAGGTACGCTGACCCGATGTACGATGCCTTGCAGATGCCTCTGATGCCTTGTCCCAGCAAGCCCCCCTGAAATCCTTCGCAAATACTCCACTGACGTGGTCACTGTGGCATCAAAGCAATTGTCTAATTATAATAACACCAGCCCCCAGCTCCCCACCCAACCTCGCCATGATGCAAAGACTCGCTTCCCGGATCTGCCATGGTAATCTATCCCTCCATGCCTTATTCTGCAGCCTGCCTAGCAATGTGACCGTGCGGAATTCCCAGAGACCACCATGCGCGTGAAACGAATCAGCGCAGAACGGACTCATTGCACCTCCAGACAGAATTCCATCGCTACCTGCCGATTAATCGCAGGCAGATAGTGCACTTGCCTGATCTGCGCATATTTGCGTTATCTGAAGTCTACCATGGGCAAAAAAAATGTGTTCTGTTGTTATTACATGGTCCATCAACCTTCAGGCTGCTCACCTTCTGCGGGCAGAGAAAACATGGGTAGCATAAACACTACTGCATCCACACTACCAAGTACAGAATGCTATCACAGGGCTACAGACATTCTGCAGCCATGAGCTCAATTCTGCTGTTAAGAGTAAAACTCGGATGGATGCGGAGATCTGTCACCTTCTCCTCAAACATTGCCTCACGTGATCTGTGATGATGATGATGATGATGGTTACATTCTGTACTTTGGGGTACTAACTACACAACCTTAGCCATGCACGTAGCACACGCCATGCATGTAGCTCAACATCATGTTGCATGAACTAGCATGCAACACATGCAAAAATGACGAATGACCTTTGTATTACCCTCCACGCTCCCCCAAGTGTCCCCATGATCACCCCCATGCCCCCCCCCCATTATCATCCCCATTACCCTCCCCATGCAGACGCCCCTCCCACAGGGCAGTGGCGCTGTCTCTAGCTCGCCACTTTGCTACTGTCAATGGAGAGAGCCACGATCGCCCCCATTCCCCACCAAATGTCCCCACGATCACCCCCTCCCCCCCCCCCCCCCCCCCCCCACACACACACACACACACACACCCCACCTCATGCACACCCCATGCAGATGCCCCCTCCCTCAGGGCAGCAGCACTGTTTTGATCTCACCACTTTCTAACCGTTGATGAAGAGAGCCATCATGACCCACAAGCTACACTAACTGTCCCCCTGGTCCCCCCCCCCCCCCCCCCCCCCCCCCCATCCGCCCCCCCCCCCCCCCTGCTCCCTCCCATGCAGACGCCCCCTCAATCAGGGCAGCGGCACTGTCTCGAGCTCACCACTTTCTGACCGTTGATGAAGAGAGCCATGATGACCCACATGCTACACTAAATGTCCCCCCGATCCCCCCCACCCCCCACTCCCTCCCATGCAGACGCCCCCTCCCTCAGGGATGTCTCGAGCTCATCACTTTCCCGCTGTTGATGAAGAGAGCCACTATCACCCACATGCTACACTAAATGTCCTCCCGTTCATCCCCTCCCCCCTCCCCACCATACAGACCCCACGATCACCCCCATGCCCCCACCCCACCCTACCCCACGCTCCCCCCCCCTGCAGAGGGCCCCCTCCTTCAGGGCTGTGGCGTTATCTCGAGCTCGCCACTTCGCGACCGTCGATGGAGAGAGTCACGATGACTTCAAGGCCAAGTCAGACGCTGTCCCCTCTGGTGATGTGAATGCGTTGCTGACTGAGGATGTCACCAAGAACCCTGTGTTCCTGTACATGAAGGGCGTGCCCACCGCCCCCCAGTGTGGATTCAGCAACATGGCCTGCCAGATCTTGGATGCATATGGTGAGTGTATGACAACGGGCAATGATGTAGAAGCCTGAACGCGGCAAAGTAGTCCTGGGGGGGGGGGGGGGGGGGGGGGGGAGTAGGCCTTGCGATGTATGCCTACAGTGAGTGTATGACAACGGGAAACGATGTAGAAGCCTAACAATGAACGAAGGTCTCCTGGGTGGGGTAGGGGAGAGGGCGGGGGTGGCTGTGGGAAGGGGGGGAAGGTAGGGGGTTGGGGTGAGAGTGGGGCTGGGGCTGCGGGTGGGGGGGCAAGGTTGTTCTTCAGCCCCAAAATCTTGGAGGCAGTGCTGATATTCATGTTATCATCACTGTTTCATTTTTGGGATACTCATGTCAGCTTCCCACCAGCTCCAATAGCCAGCCACTAGGTCAACCCCAATGCTTAAAGCTGCATTGGAATGCCTGTCATATGCCTGCCCTGCTCGTGTTTCAATACGGTATCATGATTGTACATCATGTATATCATTTCAGTTTCAGTACAGTATCATGATTGTTTATCAAGGACATCTTTTCAGTTACAATGCAGTATCTTGATTGTACATCATGTACATCATTTCAGTTACAATGCAGTATCTTGATTGTACATCATGTACATCATTTCAGTTACAATGCAGTATCTTGATTGTACATCATGTACATCATTTCAGTTACAATGCAGTATCTTGATTGTACATCATGTACATCATTTCAGTTAAAATGCAGTATCTTGATTGTGCATCATGTACATCATTTCAGTTTCAATACAGCATCATGATTGCTTGATGTTTGCACTGCACGTGTTTCAATACAGTATCAGGATTGCTTCATGTTTGCCCCGCACAGGTGTCAAATTTGGTTCCAGGAATGTGTTGGAGGACCAGGACGTGCGTGAGGGCATCAAGAAGTTCTCCAACTGGCCTACAATCCCTCAGGTGCAGCACTGCTATCTTAAAATTGGGGAAGAAAGGGACCTCTTTTAAGGGCAAGCTATTTCAACGAGAAAAATAGTTATGTTCCATCTTAAAAACAAACTCCTTGTATGGACTTTGCCCATGCAAAATCACGTTATTCGGTGTTACAGGGTAGAGTGTACTGTTTAATTTTGTAGCCACTAGTAACAGCTTCTAGGCAGCTCCTTTCACCCATCCTTGGGCCATAACCTGAAGCTAGGTAGTGTGTCCGAAAGCTGACATGACAGGCATTCCAATGCAGCTGCAAGCATCGGGTTTGGACCAAGGATGGGTGAAAGGAGCTGCCTAGAAGCTGCTATCCGTAGCTAAAAGAAGAAAAAGTGGTAGTATACTAAAAGCTATCTATCTGTAGGGCCCAGTAGTATGATATCATGTCATCATATGATATCATATGATGCCGGCAGTCTGACTAGGCTAAAGTTACCATTTCTATACAATAATATATGATGCAGTTTGTATGATATCATATGATATCATACTTCTACCTTTGGTCAGCATCGTATGATATGCCGGTCTCTACATACTGGGGTTTACGTACCCAAGATTCAGTATGTTGAGATCTCGAGGTGTCTTTTCAATACGGCCAATGGTGCGCCTACTCTTTTGTAGGAGTGGCAACAACATTCGAACTGAATCCTCGGTGTCGCTGGTTTGTGTCGGGAGACCCACCTCCTGGCGTGAAATTCCTTTCGCAACTCAAAAATTGTCGAGCACTCAGTTACAATAGAGAGGTCGGAGTCCCCACCTCCACAACCACCACAACCACCAACACACACACTGTTACACTGGAGAAGTTGGATTCCCCTACCTTTTCCAACATAGCTGCTTAACATTACTATGGTGTCTGCAGTTCAAGGCAAAATCAGTGCCCACATTGCGTCTCACCTCAACACGATGCCCTAGAACTGTTTATTTTGGCTTGAGGATGGTTGAAAGGAGCTGCCTTGAAGCTGCTACCTGTATCTAAAAGAAGAAACAGTGGTGTCCGCTCATTTTCTCTTCATTATAAAGAGACAGTTCGCCTTATTAAGGCGTGATGTTGAGGGGGGCAGCCCGTTTTCTTGCACTGGGGCCAACAACCAAATGTTTTCTTCATTCTTCATTGCTGAATCTTCCCCTTCAAATTGTTTCTTCATTCTCCATTGTGTTATATTTTTGGGGTGGGCCAAAAGGTGGACGCATATTTCTTAGCTGTATTTTTGTAATTGGTATTTCACCGTAATTGGTATTTTGAAAGTGTTTGTTATTTTGTATTCTTGGTAATTAGCCATTGCCAGCTGTTCGACAGTGGGTTATTGTTGGTAATCGGTAGTTGGAAATTGGTCATTATTAGTAATAGGCATTTGGTAATTGTTAATTGCCAGCTGATTGACAGTGGGTTATTGTCGGGAATTGTTAGTTGGCAATTTGTATTTATAAGTAATAGGCATTTGGTCATTGTTAATTGCCAGCTGATCGACAGTGGGTTATTGTTGGTAATCGGTGGTTGGCAATTGGTCATAATTAGTAAATAGGCATTTGGCCATTGCTAATTGCCAGCTGATTGACAGTGGATTATTGTTGGTAATTGGTAGTTGGTAATTGGTCTTTTGGGGGTCTTGGTACAAAGCAGTTATTTTATCTTTTGGCTGTCCTCCTAGATGAACAACAACAACCAAACCCAACATTCAACCCAACACATTCAATCAGCTGCCCCCAAACACTAACCCAACCCAACACCCAAACCACCCAACTCAACCCAACACCAACACACCAAATCCCACCCTCCAACACCCTAACTCCCAACCCCCGAACACCAACCAACCCCACAAACCCAAACTAACACACCAACTCCCAAACACCAAACACCAACCCAACCCAACTTAGCCCCTCCCTGTCCCCCACAGATCTACATCGGCGGTGAATTTGTTGGAGGCTCTGACATCTTGCTCAACTTGCACAACTCGGGAGATCTCGACAAGATGTTGGCTCCCATCGTTCAGGCCCAGAAGGCTCAGAAATAAGAGCATTATAGGCTCAAGAGGTGCTAGATACTTCCGGACCCTGAAAAGCCGTGGGGTTACTTAAGGACCCCGAAAAGTCTTGTGTTTACTTCAGGAGAATAGGAGCACCAGGGGCTCAGAGGCGCAAGATACTTCAGGCCCCCCAAAAGCTGTGTGGTTACTAGTGGCTGAAGGGGAGTATGCTGTGGATGGTGGTTCATGTATTTCAAGAGAAGACATGTTCTCGTGCATGTCATAGCTAATGGTCTTTTCGGCCATTATCGTATTTTGGCCAGAAATAAATGAATAGTACGCCTTATTACGAGGCTTGAGGTTGAGGGGGGCAGCCCGTTTGAGCTTGCACTGAGGCCAACCACTTTCGTCCATTATGGCATTTCCGGCCATTTTCGGCAGGTTCTAGGCAGCTACTCAGGCTGGCTAGCCAGCCAAACCTAAAGCAGCCTAGTGCTGCAGGAATCTGACCTGATCAGGTTTCCAACACTGCTGCATTCTTGCGGCTTGTTTCAGTGGCTAGCTCAAGGAGCTGCCTAGAAGCTGCTCAGGAGTGCTGAAAAGAAAAGCTGTGGCTATGGGCTTGCCGGTGCAAGAGACTTCAGGACTGCGATAAGTCCTGTGGTTGTTAGCTTTTCTTTTCAGCTACGAACAGCAGCTTGTAGGCAGCACCCATGGCTGGCTATCCAGCCAGACAAAAAGCAGCCCAGTGCAGCGGGAATCTGACATGATCAGCTTTCCAACACTGCTGAAATCTTGGGGCTTGGTCCAGTGGCTGGCTCAAGGACAGTTGGGAGACCCCCGGATGTTATGGAGCGGGCTTGTCTTGGGTCAACTATGGGTCTATGGCCTGACTAAGAAGGAGAGACAAAAATGACATGATCAGCTTTCTAACACTGCTCAAATCTTGGGGCCTCGTCCAGAGGCTGGCTGTAGGAGCTGCCAAAGGATGGTTGGAAGGCCCTTCCTGGTTCGGTGAAGCGGGCTTGTCTTGGGTTAACTATGGCCTGACTATGAAAAGAACAGTCAAGAAGCTTCAGGTAAAGTATTATTACAATGTATTGAATTTTTTCCTCTTATGAATTACAATATCTTAAGTTGTGTAAAAGCTGCTTACAAGAGCTGAAAAGAATGCTATGGCTTTGGGTTTGCAGGAGCAGAACTGGAACTGGAACTTTGTTACTTAGCTCCAGCCAGCAATGTCGCGCAGTTGCTGTGGGCTTGCAGGTGCAGAACTGGAAATTGAACTTGGTAACACAGCTCCAGCCAGGAATGTCTCGTAGTTTCTATGGGCTTGCAGGTGCAGAACTGGAACTTGAACTTGGTAACAGAGCTCCAGCCAGCAATGTCTCGCAGTTGCTATGGGCTTGCATGTGCAGAACTGGAACTTGAACTTGGTTACACAACTCCAGCCAGCAATGTCGCGCAGTTGCTACGGGATTGCAGGTGCTATGGGCTTGCAGGTGCAGAACTGCACATTGAACTTGGTTGTATAGCTCCAGCCAGCAATGTCTCTTAGTTGCTATGTGCTTCCACTCCTTACAGGTGCAGAACTTGAACTTGAGCTAGGTTACATAGCTCCAGCCAGCAATTTGGCTGCTCGCCTTCGCTATGGGCTTGCAGGTGCAGAAGACTTATTGACAGGAAGGGCTAATCATGGTGGATTTCATGCCTAGGCCCCTAGCGTCGAAGTAACTTAGTAGCCCTCTTATTGTTGTTGGGGTTATGGATTGCATCAAATCTTCTTGCATTGATAAACTGAACCTCAAACAACTGACGAACCAATGACAAAAGAATGTAAAAGCTGAAGAAAAAGCTTTGGCTCTGGGCTTGCAGGTGCAGAAGACTTCAGGACAGCGGAAAGTCCTGTGGCTGCTCGGTGCTCAAGGGGCACACGCTGTGGGGGGTCAAGTATGCCAAGAGAAGTCGTGTACTCGTACATGTGTTCATCCACATATAAATAAATGGTACGCCTTACCGGTATTCAGAGGCGTGAGGTTGAGGGGGCCATCCCGTTTGCTTGCAGTGGGTCCAACCACCAGTACCAGCCAAACTAGACGTCTGTGTGTGTTTAAATTTTCAGTTACCTGAGGTGGGGAGGCTCCTTGCTAGCCGTTTGAAGGATTTAATTGGATCGGATTATTACATGGTTTTCAGCTAACTCTGGGCTGTTCACCGTCTTCCCTACTGAAGCCCCCCCCGTGCGATAATTGCCGTTATTATCACAGAATCCAGAGAGCTTACCATGCCCAAGCTAGTTTACTAACGCAATGTGGCTGGTAACTATCAATACCCAAGCTGTTTGTACATATACCGAAGCTAGTCTACTAACGCACTGTGGCCGGATACTATTAATACCCAAGCTGGTTGTAAGTATACCGAAGCTAGTCCAGGGGTACCCACTAGGATAAAGAGACTTGCCGAACCTGAAGCAGATGTACGCAAGGTATGTAGGTATGCTTTAGTCCAGGGGAGCCCATGCCACCATCTCCTTCCATTCTATTGTCACATGGAGAAGACACAAGGAACAGCCCCAAGACCCTCTCCCAGGGGGATGATAGTATGATACCCCCCCCCCCCCCCCCCCCCCCCCCCCCTTGTGGTTGGCCCCAGTGAAAGCAAACGGGATGGTCCCCTCAGCCTCACGGCTCGCAACAAGGCGATCGATTTATTTATTTATCCAGGGAAGCCTACGAGGCTAAAGGGACTCTACTAACCTAGAGATGTATTCAAGGTACGTAGGCATGTTACAATCCAGGGGAGCCTACTAGGCTAAAGGTACTTGCCCAACCGAAAGTAGATGTATGCAAGGTAGGTACTAGGTAGGTATGTTACAGTCCAGGGGAGCCTACTAGGGGAAAGGGACTTTCCCATCCTGAAGCATATGTATCCAAGATAGGCAGGCATGTTACAGTCCAGGGGTAGCCTAGTAGGCTAAAGGTACTTGCCCAACCTGAAGCAGACGTAAGCAAGGTAGGTAGGTATGTTACAATCCAGGGGAAGCCTAGTAGGCTTAAGGTACTTGCCCAACCTGAAGCAGACGTAAGCAAGGTAGGCAGGTATGTTACAGTCCAGGGGAAGCCTAGTAGGCTTAAGGTACTTGCCCAACCTGAAGCAGACGTAAGCAAGGTAGGTAGGTATGTTACAGTACAAGGGAAGCGGGCTTAAGGGACTTGCCATTTAGCGTTTTACAAATAGTACGAATGATAGGTGAAAGCAGGGGTATTGACTCGAGCTAGGCTAGAGTCAATAAGCAGCAGATCAAAGGCGGTGATCAACATTACGCATTCCATCATGCCTAGTTTCAAAGGAGCCAAGCTCAGACGACTGTGTTGGGGACACGAGCCCAGGGGGTCGCTGCGGTACACTCATCTTGGGCTGCCCCACAAAGGAGGAAAGTTCAGACGACTGTTAAATGATTCCCCACACTGATTCACGAGATAAATGTGCTGAGATCTAATAGGCAGGCCACATTCAGCCTCGTGCTATCTTCTATCTGTAGATACTCAGGAGTGTGGTGCACTAGTGTGACTACTACCCATGTTTACTCCGCCCGCAGAGGAGCCTGGAGGCTGATATACCATTAAAACAAACAAACAAACAAAATCTATACCCAGGACCGACGGAATGTTACAGGCCAGGACGTAGCCAATTAAGCTTAAGGGAATTGCCCAACCTCAAATATTCAAGATAATTTTGGACAAGCAGCACGAAAGCTAACTTACCAAAACAAATCAAACAAACCAAAACCAAATGGATACAAAACAAGCCAAATGGACTCAAGCAAAGCAAAACCAAACTGTACCAAACGAACTAAATCATAACCCTGAACCCATCCCTAAACAGCGTTTAACATGCTCGATACTTAATCATTCGGACAACGCAGACTGCTGGCTCAGGCATCGGCCACCACATGCAAGGGGGCTCAGCTGGGCCAGGTCACCAGGATGACACTAACCCTGACGGTGGATTAAAACCTAGATGGGTTCGATACAGCTCTGTGGCTATCCAAGAATTGGAAGGCCAGTCCCTACCCTTGCTCATATATTACATTGTTATCGACAGGCCACTGCTGACCCATGACAAGCCCATTCCACAGCATCTGCGAGGGGTCTTCCAACTCATATAAGATCCTGGGTGCCATCAAAGGTTTCAGTGTGCAAGGGTTGGTGAGGCATGCAGGGGTGTGTGGGGGGGGGACAAGCCTAGGGAGGCCGCTGCGGCACACTCATCTTGGGCTGCCCCACAAAGGAGAGGCATGCAGGGGGGGGGGGGGGGGGGGGGGGGGGGGGGCTGCTGAAACATGTAATCCATCATACCACCGTGTTTATTGAGTCAATTAGCGATTGTGATTCCACTCCCTTCGATACACATAAGGAAAAGAGGCATTTGCATATACAGAGGTAGTTGTCAATAAAAGTGTTGCACCTACCTGTACTGTCCATATTGTGTTGAGTGAATCTCCATGTTCTGTTATGGTCTGTCTGATGGACGAGGCCTTCACATCCAATCCACCAATGGACACAACAACCTCTAGACGAAGTCCACCGTCATCGAATCACATCCAATCTGTTTTGTTTTGTTTTGTTTCATGTTGTTTCACCCAAGCCAAAACTATTCTTATTTTCTTCTCCTATAGTTACTTTTCTTTTTTGATGAAACAATGAACAAAAATTAATAGTATATAGAAATATACTCGTTTTACCATCGTTTTCTCGCGAGCAGGGCGTCTGTTGCAAACATGATCATTCATACCCACCGTTTTCATTGAGTCAATAGTCATTGTGATTCCACTCCTTCATAACAAACCACAGATGTTGTCAATAAAGTTTCTGCACCTACCTGTTGTCCATATTGTGTTGAGTGAATCTACCATGTTCTGTTATGGTATGCTGATGGACGAGGCCGTCACATCCAATCCACCAAGGAGACACCAACACCTCTAGAGACGTCACCGTCATCGAATCACATCCAATCTGTTTTGTTTTTGTTTTGTTTCATTTGTTTCACCCAAAACCAAAACTATTCTTATTTTCTCTCCTATAGATACTTTTTATTTTGATTGTGAAACACAGTGAAACAAAATATATAGTAATATAAAAAGACATCGTTTTTTACCAATCGTTTTCTCGAGCAGGCGTCTGCTTGAAACATGTCATCATCATACCACGTTTTTATGAGTCAATTAGCATTGTGATTCCACACGTTTTCTATTGAGTCAATTAGCATTGTGATTCCACTCCCTTCATAAAAAACCACAGAGTTGTCAATAAGTGTTGCTTGAGACATCGCAATCGTGAGAAGCTTGAGGGTTGAGGCATGAAAAACTTACTGACCTCTCTAAAAACTTCTAAACCATAATTTAATCTCACCGCATTTTTTCTCGTCCTTATTCCGCTGTCTCCACTTCCTTGAGTTTCCTCAAGCACCTCCCTGACCTCCTCACTGTACCTTGATAAATTCGGGTCGAACTTCATGATCTCACGCATCGCCTTCATGACCATGCCCGCCTCTTCTGTAATTTAACCCCCAGTATCATCTTCACTCTTCTTCCATCTCGAAGTATCGCTTCTTTGACAACGTGTGAATCCCCTTGTCTCCATTTTGGTTTGTTGGCGTGACGAACTTCGTGACCTTCCTCGACGAGTTCATTGTGTGCGATCTTCCAGTCTTTTTGTTCAGTTGTTTGTGTTTACAATTGTATAAACGGTCACTATCAGGTTATGCTCCCTTAACCTTCAAAATCGTAGAGATAGCTTTTACAAACAAAATAAATAACCCAACCAACACTCACTCTCTGTCATGCCATGTCGCGGGGATCGTGAAGAGTCTTGGTCAGCCAGTGGATATGATTCCGTCACTCATCATCCTGTAACACCTCCCTAGATCCGTCCCCCCATTCAAAACCCTAAATGGATGTCGAGCGGAACGTGTGTCAGCAGCGACACCGCCCCCCCGCATCCTTACAGACACACGACGGCTTTCGCATCCCCCGTCCTAAGTCATTCGCTCACACACATACCATGGCGTCTGTCGCATCCCCCCGTCGTACAATCATGCACACGTAATCTGTCCGTATTTGGCGTTTCTACACTCGTTTGTTTGAGTCCGCACGCACACGAAACCCGTGTGTCGACTAAATCCTCATGATACGCGCGTCCCAACCAACTCTTATTAATGCGTAATGTTTTCGCGCGCCTCTAATCTTCCCTGAGTCTCAATGAATTCCCCTGCCCCCCTCGTGTGTCCCGCGATTCCTCTTTCATACTCCGACATAGTGTCAAGCAGAAGTCTGCTTGAGACGAAACGTGTCCCATGCGCCTCGAAAAATACGAACCCTGTCCACGCCACAACCCTGTCCACGCCACGCCACCAACCCCCAGCCATGTCAATCTTAACCAAGTAACGAAGTTCCGAAGTTCCGAGTTCCCAATCTTCTCTCCACGAACTCAGTGTGTATCCAGCGAAATCCGAAAGCTAATTCCGAGGGGAAACTCAGTGTGTTAGGGAGCATCCAGCGAACTCCGAAAGCTGATTCCGAGGTGATCAATAGTAGCAGTCATCGAGATCTAGTCATGGTTCTTTCATTGCTGCTAGTATTCGCGAGTCTTGCTAGCTCTATGTCTCCACCTGCGAAAGCTTATCCAGTCATGGTTACTTTCATGGCGTAGTATTTGCGAAGTTCGAGTTGGATTGCGCTGGCTTGCTAGCTCTATGTCTCCACCTGCGAAAGCATTATCCGTCATGGTTACTTTCTGTCTGCCTAGTATTCGAGGTTTGCTAGCTTATGCTCCACCTTGGAAAGCATTATCCAGTCATGGTTACTTTCATTGCTGCTTATTTGCGAAGTTCGCGTTAGTATGCGGTCCTTGCTAGCTATGGCTCCACCTTCGAAAGCATTATCCAGTAATTGATGCGAAGATTGCTGGCTGCCGGAAAGCATGAGCTGACAAACATCCACCATGTTCGCAGGCACTGAAGATGGCTATGAAGAGAGAGAAAGGGTCTATCAAGATTCGGCTCCGAACTCAAATGTGCATGGAGTTCGAGTATGTCCGGAAGTTTGCCGTACATAAAGCAGGCAACTTTTGCATCATCGACGAGGATGGTGGTGAGGATTGTCGACAGAGAAGGGTTCGAATGGAGATTTGAAACACTCGTCATTCCAGATTTCGTGTCCTAATTCTGCAGATGTTTGGTATGCCGTCCCTTTGCTGTGTAATTGCAGGGATTGCCCTGCAAATGCAGTTTGACAGTCGATCACTCGACTACATTCAGAGCTGTAACTGTGGTGTATGCCCACTTAGCATGGCGGCGGGTGGGGCTGGAGGCTGGAGGTTGATGGGGATGGGGGATGGAGATAGAGATTGGATATATTGATTGAGAGCTTATTGTAACCAGTTGCAATCCGCCCATTCTTCTCCTTGCCCACTCCTTGTCCCGCTCCTGTCCAATGTGACACTCCAGGGAGTGTCTTTTTGAATTTGTATGAGTCGTTCCGGAGGCTCTAAATTCTGAATTAAAAAGTATCATAGTGTTCGTTCGCCATCCTGTTCGGTTGAATCTGGGTCGGACGACTCCTGCATGTTGGGGAAGGGGATTCGTATTGTTGCAAAGATCTCATTGAGACGCCTGTCATGATCGTTCAGGGAATTCCATTGCTCGATATCATGCTTGACAGCTCGTACTCAGTTGCTTCTCAAGGCTTCTGCACGCTCAGTCTCAAGCTCACTCTTCACTCGAGCAAGCATTGCCTTGTCGAGCGCGCTCAGTCTTCAGTCGAAACTATGTAAAAAGAGCGAGGTAGCGTGCAGTAAGTAGTAGAGATTGTCAATCATTGTTATAAATGTCTGATGATTGTTTCTTAAGTAAATCTAAAAATACGACGGCTCACTTATCGTTTTATCGGGCAATAGTCGTTTTATGCGGCAAGACTGTTCTTTTGAGTACGGACCACAGTGCAGAGGTTGCGTAAGGGTGTGGCTGCGGCTGCGTGAGTGAGTGAGTGGAGTGCCAACACTGAGATCTCCGACTAAAAAAAAAGTGTACAAATGTAATATCCAACCAACGATCGATGACAAGAATAAGACAACACGAACACGCGCGCTGTATGCAATGATGTGTCGAACGCGTTCTCTATGAGGGCGATAAAGGCTCATTGTTCATTAAAAGGAAGGGTAAGGACGATCGCATGATGTTCGTTCGTTCACCAACAAAAAAATGTAAAAAAACAGAATGGATCGGTCATGCAATTCGACTAAAGCAGAGGAAGAGAATACAAAACCTTTCGAACATAACACAGATGACGTAGTGCACCTCAAAAAGTCAGATATTTGAATTAAACTTTAAAGACTCCGAACAACAGTACAAAAATGGGGGCGGCGAAATGTCAATGCCAATGTCGAAACAAAGTCGGCAGCAGCAAAGTCGGCCAGCAGCAGGTCGTCATCAAATTCGGACTAAAGCAGAGGAAGAAGAATACAAAAACCTTCGAACATACACACAGATGACCGTAGTGCACCTCAAAGTCAGATATTTTGAATTAAACTTTTTAAGACTCCGAACAACAAGTACAAAAATGGGGGCGGCGCTAGATGTACATAGGATTGGTGGTAGATACTCATTCATGCCCCACTCGTGGGGCCGCGGTTTCCCTTCACGTAGTCCTGATAGAGTTGTCAAGCAAAAATTCTGCTGATACGGCCGTTGTCTCAGGACCCCTTAAGTCATCAGCTCGATCCCTTTGCACGCTCCGCGGTGCCCGCGCCCTCCCTTCAGAAAATCAATAGGGTTGTCAAGCAGAAGCATGCTTGATATACACCGCTTTCTTTTGAGTACCAGTCTGTTCATAAAGTATTGTGCAGGTGACATCAACACAACTTACATGGATACTACCGGATTTCACAAGCAAACACTCGAGTTTGAAGGCAATGTGAACCCCAACGCGATAATATTTTTTATATTTGAATTACTACAGCAGAATAATCATGTCTCACAAACTTACACCACCGGGCCATTGAAGAACACGTTACTCGTTTTTGAATGCCAAGCACCGGGTACAGAACTCGGGACCTTTCACAAAATCATCCTTAATGAAAAAGGGCCGGGAATTGGGTGTAGGCAGAAGATTCACATTTTTCAAGTTCGTGTAAGTCGAAGAAAGAAGTCTTCGTCTCAGAAGTCATTCGGGACAGGAATCCCGTGCTCCCCCTTAATAAAACCAAAAGGGGTGTCGAAGCAGATTGCTTGATACCAGCATCTGAATTCCACTGCTCCGCTACGCTGTGCCCGCGACCCCCCTCAGAATTCCATAGTGTTGTCAAGCAGAAGCCTGCTTGAGACCATACTGTTCTTTGAGGACCGGGCCACCTTGAATGCGGTTAAGTGATCATCCATACTGAGAATCTATGCAAAAGTTGGCTGTCCGCAAAAAACATTTCTTGGGGGTTTGAATTTGTACGAGCAGTATCGCCAACAATCACGTCCCCATCCAACTCACCGTCTTCTCATCCTTCATCGGGTTCAAGGGCTCAACCTTTTTACTGTCACTCCTTCTCAGTTTTTTTTTTCTCCTCGAATTGTGATCTCTCCCTCACTTTGGGTTAGCCTTCTTGATTGCAGATTTCATCTAAACAGGATCGATGATGTCCTGTATATTTCGAGTGAATTGGGCGTCATACAGGAGAATGTGCGACTGATCGTCGTACCAAGAAGACCATACGCCATCTTTTCGTAGTGAAAAAGTTGTAATTCTTGTTAACGATCGTTCCATGCCTTGAGCAG
Organism: Chlamydomonas sp. ICE-L; assembly: GCA_013435795.1. Taxonomy (NCBI): domain Eukaryota; kingdom Viridiplantae; phylum Chlorophyta; class Chlorophyceae; order Chlamydomonadales; family Chlamydomonadaceae; genus Chlamydomonas; species Chlamydomonas sp. ICE-L. Next base: position 580,764 of record JACBWV010000404.1, on the reverse strand, counting down.
GTCAGACAAATCGACAATGATGCAAAGTGAATCCTTCTTCCAGCTGCATCCATTTGACATCTCCCTGTGGTCTGCATCCAACTATGATGCTTGTCGAGGGCACAGAATCTGAATGACTGATTCCCGGACCTCATCGAAATTCTTTCCAGCAGACTCTGCTATCGCGTAACACGTCAGGGAAGTCATCGGATCGTAAATGTCATTAACACAAATGACCTCGTTGAGCAGAAGCGTCCGTCATCCGTCAACAACCGCTACTTGGCATGGAGAGCGATCGTTGTGACCTCGCCCGGTGGCAAATGCTTCAACTCAATGGAAATGTACCTTGAGTGTGACATCTGTAATCTGTAATGTAAGTTGCATGGATCCATTTTGTTACACTCGTTTTTCTACAGTCGCGGAATAGTAAAAAAACCCGACACGGGAGATGACTTTTAGAAATTTGGGCCAAATGATGTGTGGTGTATGTTTTTTTGTTTTCACGTGTTTCCCACAAAAGGAAACTTTTTTCAATTTCCTTTTCCTATACAGTCGACGGATACTAAAATGAAAACGCCTGTGTACGGCACACTTACGGTGTAACCTAATGGCACCAAGCCAATGAGTTGGAAACCCTGTGGAAGGCCATGCAAGAGATGCGGGTTGCTTGGATGTTGAACAGAACAAGCAGGGTCCCCTCTGTGATGCATGTGGTTGATGCGTTCATCGGTGTACAGGATGTCCGTATATATTTAAATTAAACTGCAAATTCACTTCCCGTCGTCGTATTACAAACAGTGTTCCAAGCGACGAAGAATTCACGTGGCATTTACAGAGTGGTCTACACGTGCTCCCCAATCCTCGCCAATATGGATGTTCCAGATCGCGAGTCAGTCTGCAAATGTCACTGCTACATTGAAAATGATGTTGGCAAACACAGTCACACCCATATGCGGTGTTTCAGAAATCCGAGCATCACTACATACACCTGTTGGAAAATCAAAATCATTGTCCAACTCTCTCAGAATGCAGCCAATACAACTACTTGTACATGAACAAGGGTGCTTTATTGAGGCCTCTGCCTGATGTAAGGAGTACTCGCACCCGACGTGGTGAGATGACATTTTAGAAATTTGGGCCAAATTCCTTAATGAAAAAAGACAGGAATTCACATTTTCAAAAGATTCACATTTTTCAAGTTTCGTGTAAGTCGAAGAAAGAAGAAGTCTTCATAGCAGAAGTCATTCGGGACAGGAATTCCAGCGATTACCCCTTCATAAAACCAAAAAGAGTGTCCAAGCAGAAGTAGTAAAAATCGCCTTCGCTTAGCGGATTCCTTCGCATCGCTTCGTATTGCGTCAGATGCTTTGGTCGCCTTGCCATAGTTCACAACCTTCCTTCGAGCAATACGGCACCGCACTCCGCGGAAAGTGCGTGTTTATCGAACGAGCTCATGGCGGTTTTGTCATTCTTAGTAAACTTCGCCATGAGTTCATAACGACTAATAATTTGCTCTTTGATACAAGATTCGAGGGGCTTTGAAGTTTTCAACGACCTTACGCGCATCCGATACTTTCTCGTTGCATTTTTTAATTTTCTGCAACTCGATGCGTTCATGCGGAGCGCGCCGGCCCACTCGATCCATTCATCAAGCGTCCGTTCTTTTTTGTCAGAGGCCTCAATCTTCATAAACGCGACGAACGCTTCGGACGTGTAAGAGTCGTCCTCTTTTCCGCTCGGACGGGGACTGCGTAGCAAACGACATCAGCTCGACTCTTCGTTTCTTTTTCGCTTGAGGTAGTTTTGCCACTCGTGGCATTTAATGAATGAATGAAAGTGTATATTTGAAATTGATATATTGATTGAGAATGATATCTATTAATTGAGATTGAGATCTATTGATTGAGATTGAGATCGAGATCTATTGATTGATCTATTGTAACCACTCCTTGTCCCTGTGACAAAATGGGAGTGTCTTTTTGACGGAACCACCAAGTCGCAGATGGGTTGTTGCTTGGCTGATCGTGCCACATGGGATCATTCAGTGAGTCAGCAGCTCGATCCCTCTGCACCCGCTACGCGGTGCCCGCACCCCCATCCAGAAAACAATATTGCTGTCAAGCAGAAGCCTGCTTGAGATCATGCGGTTTCTTTGGATGACCGGACCATAGTGAATGAGGTTGCGAAAACCGCGACACAATGCGCGGCTTCAATCAATCGAATACAAGTGGTCCGAGTGAGACTCGAAAAACGAGTGTAAACCATGCAAAGTCTGTACATATTACGCATTACAAACTCGAATCTCTCTCTGTCGAACTGCGACTCATTCAAATGCGCGCTAACAAACCAGAACTCGCCCCGTACAGACAGTTTTAGGATAGATCAGAATTAGATTTTGTTAGATGTACATCGGATTTGTGTTAGATACGCGTCGGTATCACACCGTGCTCGACACCCGACGCGGTGAGATGACCTTTTAGAAATTTGGGCCAAATTACACGGGGTGATATCATGGGCCGATACGTTCCCCAGATAGAAACACGGGGTGATAAATACGAGAACGGGGTGATAAACTGGGTCAAGATAGATTGTGTAATTAATCCAGATAAAAACCAAAAAATATTGTATCTAGAGATAAAAATAGAATTACATTAATCCGCGGACCCCCCCTGCATGCCTCTCCTTTGTGGGGCAGCCCAAGATAAGTGTACCGCAGCGGCCCCCCTAGGCTTGTAGAACCCCCCCCCCCCCCCCCCCCCCCCCCCCCCCCCCCCCCCAC
>JACBWV010000404.1:529798-577506 GCA_013435795.1 Chlamydomonas sp. ICE-L | reverse complement strand
GCTAGGGGCTGAGCTGTATCTTGGATTGCGTCCAATTTTGAGAATAGTCCTTAAGGTCTGTCTGTACGTGCGGCTTGATTTCACAACTGCCCAGCTACCGGCTGGACTGGGTGTTGAGCACGACTGCAACACTGCGGTTTTTGCACATATTACATTTCTTGGTTGAATGCAATGATGTGAGAGTTTGTTGTCCAATGACCTATAGCACATCGCGAGTCCGACACCTGCTGAGTTGTTGGGGTATCAGAGGTTTCCATCATCGTGTGCGAGAAGGAGATCTCGAAGGGGCCGTGCATACGAACAGATACAAAAAATCCAGGTTCGCGGGAAGGAACAAAGAGCAACAACCACAAAGCAATGACAAGCCAAAATCGGATAAGGCGCTCACTAACTCAATCGAATGGCCATTTGCTTGGCCTGAAGCCTCTAATAAATGACTTCTCATCTAATACAGGTCCCCAATATACATATCCCCCAAAGAAGAATCCACTCTAAAGCGTGATCCTCGATCTGTGTCCTAGCAGACCACCCCATTGTATGTATTAGAGCGACAACTTCTCCACGTAACTCAACAGGTTGTCGACTTGTTCCAATGCGACTCAACAATTGTGTTTTTTCCCCCCCCCCCCCCTCTGCGGCGATAATTTAAAACCGAACCTGGTTGCATCTCATCTTCCTTCTGCGGCGATAAGCTCATTCACCGTCGCATCCAATAGCAACGTTGTCTCTGATGCAGGTTGTAGTACCATGAGAAAGTCTTCCAGTTTGAAGTCCACCGTCTCCTGCTTCATCCTCATTGTCAGAGGTTCTCTGATATCTGATGGAGTTTGACGTAATTGATTTGCCCTTGATGATGAACTTGCATCATTCTCTCTTTCGCACTCTTGACAAGGCAGATGTACCAATAGAGATCGTCTTTTAGCATGATGCAGTCACTCTTTGTCTTTGTCTTTGTCTTCGTCTTCTTCGTCTTCGGCTTACCACAGAGCGCTACACAGATCTGTCCAGGCATGGGTACCAGAATCCTATCATCCTGACCCGCATCCTCATACTCATGCAAATCCTCATCCTTCTCATCATCCTCATCATCCTCATCATCCTCATCTTGCTCATCATCCTCATCCTGCTGAGTTTGGATCTGCTCATCATCCATCTCAGTTGGGATCTGCTCAGCATACTGCTGAGTTGGGATCTGCTCAGCATCCTTCTCAGTTGGGATCGAATGGACAGGCTGTTCCTTGGAATACTTCTCATCATCCAAATTTTCCTGTGTGTAGAACAAGACCCCTCCCATATGGCTGAGGTCCAGAGTGCACTTCTCCGTGGTCGCCAACCCTGAGTTAGCACCCGTGCCACAAGCAGCAAGTGCCCGTTTGCAAGCTGCTTGCACATCGACCTCGAGTGCCCTGAGTTTTCCATCAGAGAAGTTCCTGCTGTTCAGTTCAGCTATGTCATCCAGCATCACTTCCGCCCACAAGTCTGGAACTAGTGAAAGGTCCAGATATGTCTGAGACACATGTAGTTTGGGGATGAAAGGACCAAGAACTTCCAGCAATGTGGTGGCACTGACCCAACTGCTCCATGGCTGATGCGCTGCAAATAACCATTTTTCACCTGCCAGACTTCTGATGCGCGTACAATCAAGTGTAATGCCCCGACGTCTTCGTCAACAAATGGCCTTCTTGACAAGGCTTCAGCAATATTGTCTCATCCTTGATACGGCAATCCCAAACCTCTTTCTCTTGTTCTCCCGCTTCGTCCTCTTAATAGAATCTGCTTTTTGGACTTCTTTCGTCCTCCTCCGCCATTCTTTGGGATCCCCTGTGTAGCCCTTGGTCCCTCATATCAAAAGTATTTTGTTCGTTCGCCGGCCCTCGTCCCTCCAGATCCGCGATGCGTTCTTTTCATATACATTCCTTCACCACCTGGACAGGTAGGTGACCAAAGTAAACTCTTTCATGTAGTCGGAGTTCCTACAGTTGCCTTTTCCGAATCCCATGCAAGCACGAAAAAACTCTTGATCCAAGACCGAAATTGAAGACTTAGTAGAGAGAGGTTGGCTGCATTGTAACCTTGGATCTTAGGCATAGAAGTCGTTTCTTTGGAGAACTCTCACTCACCTCTGTCGACGTTCTTAACTTTTCTCCGTTCTCGTTGTCTTTGTCTTTTGGAAGAGTCCTTTCTTTCCTCATGTTGCCCTAATGATCTTCTCTTCATCTGATGTAGCACCAATCGTCGTATAATTGGAGAAGCGCGCCCCCCACCGCTTCGCACATAACAAACAAAGGCACAGAGCACAGAGAAGCGATGATGGCCAGCATCTCATTACCTGAGGAATGGATTCCTGGTCATACTTCCCTTCCAATATCTTCTCCACGTAGTGCACAGCGACATCTGCAGACGTGGGGCATGCCTCTAGAGCCTGTACGATGCAGCGTAGAGCAATGGCACTGTGGTTCTCATCTTCCCCCTGCTTCTGAACCTTGAAGTACATGTGTTCGAACGTCGCCCAATGAACCTCCATAGTACGGCTACTCGAGAAAGCGGGAATCACCTGAAATATTTAAAGTTTGCCTGTCATGTCAGAATGGGTAAAACTTCTTAGTTCTAAGAATCTCCCCTTGGCCCCCCCCCTCCTTCCCCCACCCCCCTCCTTCCCCCCCACCCCAAGCCCTCTATCCCCCACCCACCCTGGTGCACCCGATTTACCCCTACCTGTCCGAACTCCATCTACCTCCAATTACATACCTGTCCCGACTTTCCCCCCCGACCCGCTGCACCCTGATTACCCCTACCTGTCCCGACCTCCATCTAACCCCCATTACCATACCTGTCCCGACTTCCCCACCCACCCGTTCACCCCCCCAATTACTTACCTGTCGTGACCTCATCCTCCTCCCCCATACCCACCCTTTCCTCATCCCTACCTGTCACTACCCCATCCTTCTCCCCTTCACTCTCTGCACCCCATTTACACCCTATCACACATCTGCTCTTCTCACCTGTTCGAGGTAAATCACATAGGCTCTTCCTACGTTCTTCTTTAATGGGTTTTTTTCTTTCTCCGTGTAGAAGTTTCCAACTTCCAGGGGTTGATAATCCTCGAGAGCCTTCGTCAAGGTTCAAATGCCTTGAAAACCATTACTTCATGGATGGTACCACACTCTTGGTGTGGGTCTTGTTCTCAACACCCAATCCTGGTTCCATGTAGAGCCTTGTACTCCTTGTCTGAGGATGGGTCATCGCACGCAGCCTGTCTATCTCAGTCCGGGGTTCCACTTCCGATTGATCCCATTTTTGAACACCCTGAGACGAAGTCTCACAACCACTGACAATCGCGTCCCTCCAGGAATGGACAACCCGAGGGATGTGAGTGTTTTATAATAGCACAGGTCCACTTCTTTTCACGATGTTTGAAGAATTCATTGATCTGTGATGGTGACACCTGAACAAAGGATGTCATGATGCCGTTGCTGGCTCCTACAATTCCTCCAAAACTCCTTGTCCTTTCTGTTTCGCGCTATCCCTCCTCGTGTTACAGATGAGCCCAGTAAAGGGAAGTACTACGACGAAGATTTCTGCGAAGATGGTGGTCGCTTGAATACTCAACGAGATTTTGTTGTACTCTGGACACTTCATCTCTGCCTTGTGCTTTGAGAGCTGATCCGCGAAGGAGGGTGAGGGCCAATTTCCCTTGCAAACCCTACTCGCGGGATGCGCTTGCATGAAGTCCTACCCCTCAGCTGCAAAAAAAAAATTCTGAATTTCTTTCTTTGATTCTTTCTGGGTTAGCTGTCTCCGTTTTTCTCTTCAAACTATGTTGCGTTCAGAGATTACTTTTTCTGAAGACTTGTTACTCTCCCTCGGATGTAGTTTGTCTCCTTCACAATTACTATAGTGCTCTTTTTGTTTCCTGACATGCAGCATGTCAACACAGCGATCTCCTGAGTCACAGGTCTGTTTGAAAGCTGCCTGCAATGTCAAGGGTAAGGGCTTAGTAGGGTACGGGTTCACTTTTTATTTAATCTACAAACAAGAGTCTTTGTTATTTATAATTTTCCCAGAGAGTTTGTGATTTGGATGATATTTCATAGGCCAGCTTCTGGGTAGCTTCCACTCTACACAATATTCAGATTCACTGTATTCACAGAGTCCTTTGAATTTTAAAACTCCAGAGGTGTGTGTTTGGATGATATTGCAATAGTCCACATCTTCTTGGTAGCTTCCACTCTACACAATATTCCGATTCACATTGTAATTTCAAGCCCTTTGACTTGTTAAATCTCAGAGGGTTTTGTGATTTGGATGATGTTTTGATATAGACCCAGCTCTGGGTAGCCTTCCACTCTATACAACGTATTTCAGACTTCATTGTATTTCACAGAGTCCTTTAACTTTTAAATCTCAGGGTTTGTGAATTTGGATGATGTTTGTGAGAGACCAGCTTCTTGGGTAACTTCCACTCTACACCCTATTCAATGTCCTTGGAATTTAAAAAAACTCCAGAAGTTTGTGGATTTTGGATATATTTCATAGGTCATAGGCAGCTTCTGGTATCTTCCACTCTCTACACAATAATATCAGATTTCATTGTATCACCACTGTCCCTTTGACTTTTAAAATCTCAGGGGGTTTTGTGATTTTGGATGATGTTTGATCGACCCGCTTCTGTGACTGTCCACTCTACAACAATATTCGATCAGGTATTCACAGAGTCCTTGACTTTTTAAAAAACCTCAAAGGTTTGTGATTTTGGATGATGTCTGATAGCATCTTGGTAGCTCCAAATAAGAACATCCTCATAACATCATTTTCATTGGGGTACGCTCCATGAACGATCCTTGGATGCGCATTGTTGTCCGAATTTAAGTGCATGGATCGCACCATGCTATCCAGATAGTCACATTTAAGTTGGGTCATTGAAGCAAATCCAGTGATGTTGATGGATGTGTTGTGTCTTTGCATCGAAGTAGTTAAAGAATCGACGCGAAAGAAGCAGTACCCAATAGTAGCTAGTTGTATCTTGGATTTTCGATTCCGAATGATGCGCGCAGCGACATAGCGTTCGCGGAAGCGGAAGAAAGTTCCTGATGTTAGAGATCTATCTATATACTGGTTTTGTTTGGAGGAATGCGATCAGACAACTCGTAGGTATCTCCCATAATTTTACTGGACGCGTATGAAACGGTTCTGCTGCTAGCGTTGAGAAGATATGGTGACTGGATAGCAGCATTGAAGCGAACCAAATGAGCTAATGGATGTATGGATCCCCACTTTGTGACATGATTCGAATGGTAGGTGGCAGGCAGAAAATTCGAAACTAGCCCAGATCAGTGGGGGGAGAGCAATATGGCACTGGTTGCTTACCAAGATTCGAAGCCTTCGAGCGACCGATGATCTAAGAGATTTACAGCATTGTTGAGAAGCCTACGATGAGATTCGACAAGTCAGTGGGCTCAAGCAGCCATTCCGAAACAATTCAACGATTGACATGTTCATGAGACATTCTGCTTACCATATTAGAAGCTTCGAGCGACCGGATACGAAGAGCTTTACAGGCAAGCCGTTCAGAAGCCTACAATGAGTTGAGAAGCACCCATTCCAAAACTTTTTTCAACACTGACATGTCCGATACATTGACATGTGGGTTTTTATTGTATCGATAGAGTCTCCCTTCCACTCCAACTTCCATGTAGCTGTACTCGCGTTTAGGCATATAGATAAAAAGCGCTTGGCCTTCCGCTAACTTCCGTTGTAGCCATGCATTTCCCTCTCGAACTTCATCTTCTCCGTTTCTTGGCCCAGAGCGTGCCAGCGTGTCCAAGCGTTTGGGTGGCTAGGAGAAGTTGCAGAAGAGGCAAGCAGAAGATGATTTTTTGTTTGGACTTTTCGAATTCTGGCCCCAGGAGTGTTCGGAATTTTATTTTGAGCGGATAGCGTTGGTCTAACGCATAGAGTTGTGCGAAGGGCTTCGAAGCCTTGGACATATCAGAGTGCTTAAGTATTCGCTAGCTTGATAGAAGCTTTCGTAGCTACATGTAGTAGCTGACAGATGAAAATTGTGATTAATGGGTACCAAAATATGGAAGGAATCGAAAAAGCAAGCGATTATAATGCAATCTCCGCAGATAGCTTCCGTCGACTATCTAGCTATTTCATTAATCCGCTTGCTTTTTCCTACAGAAAGCTAACCTGAGGTGTCCTACCTGTCATTAAACTCCAGAATTCTGAAAAATGTCAAAAGCGCTCCATTGCTAGGCAGCCGCTTCAAAACCAGACTTGTCGATTCCTTCCATATTTTTTTACCCATTAATCACATTTTCAGCTACCGTACTAGTACTTACATATTAACATACGTGGAATGAACGTGGTAAACCTGAGATGCCTACTTATCTCATCAGATACCTACCGTCATACCAAGTGGTTCGTATAAAAAAATAATCAATAACACCCCTTGTTTACGATCTGAGGTTTTAGGGGGGCTGCCCGTTTGCATAAAGTGGTTCGTAATATGTGCAGGGACCGGCAAATCATATGATATTGACCAAAAGGCGAGTATTATATCATATGATATCATACAAATTGCATCATATGGTACTGTATGAAAATGGTAACTTTAGCCTACCGGTAGTTAGACTGCATCTATATCCGAATCTATGCAAATGGCATCATATATATGATGACATGATATCATGCTGCCGTTCCCTGAATATGTAAAGCTTCGGAACTTCCTCCCACTACCTAGATGTAAACTGAGAGATGGAAGTGACCCTTTGTCTCTTGGGATGATCGAGAGTGTCCTCATCAGGGAACCAAGCTACATTGTGTGGAATACATTTTATTAAGTATTTCTTTAGTACCGGGAGAACTGCAGCTCAATCGACAGTAGCCAGAGAAGACGAGCAAGACGAGGAGCGAGCTGAGAGAGAGAGATAGTGAGAGAGATAGAGAGAGAGAGAGAGCATAGCGAGCCGAGGATCGAACCTCTCTCGCTCTTCTCAGCTCCTCATCTTCTATCTCTCGCTGCTCTCTCTGCTCTCGCGCTTCTCCGCTCTCTCGTCTCGCGCTCGCTCATCTCTCGCGCCTCTCTCTCTCGCTCTCTCGCTCTTCTCTCGCCTCTGACGCTCGCTCATCCCCCGCGCTCCGCTAGCTCTGCTCTCTCTATCCTCTCCCGTCTCTCTCTCTCTCTCTCCTCTTAGGTCTCTCATCCTACTCTATCTCTCTCTACACGCCCTCGGCGCTCTCTCCTCCCCTCCCCCTCCTCTTCGATCTCCCGTGTCTCCGCCACGTTTTTCTCACTCTCGCTCCGCATGCGACCCCCATACCGGCCAAAGTCCCGCTCGAGAAAGTCGCACAGTGGCGATGATATAGTATGCAAGTAGTAGTGCACAGCTATGATGGAGGGGTAACTCGGCGTGACCGGCCAGCAATTAGCCTACTCAGTAGGACCAAAATAAAGTCGTCTACAACAATTTCCATCCGTCCAAAAGAAGAAATCAGTGTTCATGACCCACGAACGAACCGAACAAACGGACATTTTAATGTGGCTAATCCCTCTTCAAAAAATCTGGAGATTTTTTTCATTCGGGTATCTGTCAAAGAAATCAGGGTTCATGACCAGCTTCATGCCGGAGTGAATCCCACCAATTCAGGTTCAATTTCCATTTCTCAAAAATAATATATTGTCAGGGTACGGTATTACATTTTGTTCATTTGGATTGACGCTTTTGCATCAAACTGAAATTGCGCACTGCGCACAGAGGGGGTTCAAAAAATGAGATATGGAAGCGACCCACTGTCCCTTTTTCCTTCTTCTTATTGCTATACTTCCACCCCAGGAGGTGGTCTTCCGACACAAACCAGCGACAACCGAGGATCCAGTTTCGAATGGCGGTTTGCCACTCCAACAAAAGAGTACGCGCACTAGGGATGTATCAGCTTAGACACTTCAAGAGTGGAGAGATACTCGCAGCGGTCAAACGCGCCAATCTTTTAACCCCAAGATGAGAATAATTAAAGGGACTTGGGGAACCATATTAGACACCACCGGTGGAAGGGGCGGAAGCCTGTCACCTAACCTAGAACCTAAGCCAGGAATCTTAAGCCTGGTGCAGGCAATACAGGCGCGTGTCAGGGGATCAGGGGACGCAGCCCACCAGGAGCTGTCACCGTGTCATGAAGGATGACAAAGTCTACGGGAAGCTGTTACTATCTACAGCTATAGTTCTAAGGAAGTACAGTAGTAGTCACCAGACATAAAACGATCAAGTGAACCGCAATTGATGCTGATACTCCACCTATGACCACAGGTGACATACAATACTACTACTCCGCCTATGACACCAGGGTTCAGAGAACGATAAACTGTAGCAAACAAAAAATAAGGAACGGCTGAAAACCAGGAAACCAGAAGAAAGCCTTGACTAAGAGAAAAGGATGAGAAAGGATGAACCAAAAACCACTGTAGTACTCCGAAAATGTAGCAGCAAAAACTTGGGTCCTACCGAGCTGAGCTGAAAACAAAATGGAAATGTAAACATCCATGGTAAGCGCAAAAATACTATTCATCCAGAATAGTAGGCACCAAACCATAAAATCACAGGGAGGCCAAACAGAAATCAATCCTAATCCCAAAGGAAGGGGAACAACGGTGCCTCAAAGAACCTATAACTTAACCTAAAGAGAAGACTGAAATATCGTGTGAGAGCAGCACACGAGAGAATCAAAGCCTTAAGGACGCAGACAAGAGGACACTAAAGTCCACTATTGAAAATAAAATCGATGGAAAAATCCACTACCTGAAAAACTATTCTTAGCATAGAATTTATGACTAGGCTGGGATGAAAAAACCATGTTGAACTGGTTTCTTACCCAAGGAAGTAAGAAGATTTATGAAAGTTAATTATCATAAATCCCCAGCTACGGCACAAACTAAAAACATTCTAGGAGGTGGGTATCGCACCGCAAAGAACTTGTGCACTCAAGACAAACCAAGCGCCTAACCACAAGCAAACCAAACCTGCAGCAACTGAAAATCCAAAGGATGCGAAGTTAAAATTTCAAGAAACTCGTAACCAACAAAGGAAACTCAGTTCAATGAACAATAGAAGTTTAGATGTACAGACACAGTACAGAAAACCTATTGTCCACTTGAAAAAATAGTAAACGCAGAAAAAAGGACTTAAAAGAATTTACTGCAAAGGATAGACCGAAAGGGGCGCTTGAAATACACTCGGAAGAACAAGAAAAGAGGTAAGCGGCGGTGCATCTGCAAGTACAACTGCAAGATTACCCAGCCCACCAATTTACAGTAAAATCCGAAGGGAATCAACTACTACACTCCACAAAAAGTTATAATCACTTGAGGGGCTGGTGATCTAAAAACAGTGTGGAGTAAAAAGAAATAGCTAATTTATGATGAGCTCCACCGAATGAACCATCTGCCTATGGAACTAAGAGTCAGAAACCATCAAGACGCTATACGGTGGTCTGAATTAATTACCACCCTTCCACCAAAACCAAGAAAGACAGCTGAAAGGAAGCTGCCGAAACAAAGCGTCGTAACGCTCCACCCAATCTAGACTACCTTATCAGACAGTATCTGGTAGTAAAGCCCCCAGTGCAGCACCACTGCCTGGTTGAAGAGGGCCGGCATTCTCTGCCTTTAAATCAATGAATCCTGGGTTGACTGTAACACCCCAGCCATACGCAGTATCAGAGCCAGACCAGTGTTCAAGATCATCACTCACTCCACGTGACGGCTAAATCATCGCAATGCCTTGTCCGGTGTTAACCACCAGGGACGACAAGAGGCGAAGGGATCAACAACGCCCGCGAGCCATCCGAACAGGTGGACGGGGGGTGGCGACTATTAGACAGCGGACCTATGACAGGCTCCACTATGACCTGAGGCCGATCTAATCCTAGAGCTTCACCGATAAAACATGGCACAGAGGAGGGCTGGCGACCCCCTGAGATTCGGCTAAATTAAAATTCGGAAATACAACTCCCACCCGCCCTAAAACTTCACACACAATACAGCATGATCAGTCCCTGGTCTGGAATGCAATCTGGATACATCCCAGCCAGGACAGCCATCAACAATTGGGGTTGCTAAAGGGCGTAGGGAATTACCGGCGACACGTAACATATCACCGTTTGATGACAGGAGGGATGCAAGCGGGCACGGGGACCCATACTAATGGGAGAGCCCAGGAAGACAGTTTAGACTTAACTGGATATAGAGAGTACATCACTACTCTCTACTACCTGGCGCAACATCGGAAACCCAAATATAAGAACCCTTACTCACCAGGGAATACCCAACCAGTCTACCAAATAATGCCCTTTCATCAAGCTTGTTACGCAATATCCCATTTACGTCAAACGAGCAATGGCAAGTCACACGCAACAACGACACATCAGGTACAACCCCAAAGAACAGCTCCAAAGGAGTCTTGTCTCCCTAGTGGTATAGCCGATTGCGAAGATTACACACTAGCACTTTGCTGAGCAGTGTCATCATCAACAACACATGCACGGTCCAACTAATCGAGATCAACCATTACTCGATACCACTTAACTAAAAAATCCTAAGCCCTATCAGAACTCAAACACTTGAACACAAACCCATGTAACCTACCATAGGAGCATGCCGGTCTTCGGATCTTTTTCGATAACTTCATTTTACCCCAAAAAACAGTAGGGTCTTTCCGATAGTCCCTCCGCACGAATTATATCTCGGGGGACGTCCGATAGATTTCCCCGTGCAATACCGTGGTAGTACCGTGGGCGGCTTGTTGTCTGTGCGGGGTGTTTCTGTCCATGATTCGCCTAAGATCGGGAGCTGACGCGATTCGCCTTTTAGTCTCATACGCAAAGCGTGTGTCAGCGGGAAGAAAAAGAATGACGAAAGAATGACGAATGAATGACGAATGAATGACTCCGCGCGACTCAAAAATGAAGATTCGGGGGCATGCCAACTACGACCCCCAAAGGACAGCGAGTCCGACTCATCATTTGTGGCATACTTCGTTACACTTTGTTACACATTTCCCACTCTCCCCCGACAGGAACCAACTGCAACCGTCTGCCGATTCAGCAGTGAGACGAAGCCGAGGAAGTCAAGAGGAAGTCGGGAGCCGCGGCATGACCCGACTGTCTCCAGGTTCCCGTTCAGCCCGCGACTCATCACAGCGTGACGGGACTGCGGGAGCTGCTGCTACTCACTACTTGATGACTTTTGCTAACCCTTGAGCTATTCGGCCTACCCCGCTCGCTTTGGATAGTATTTTTTCAACTTCTGGACTGAACTGCTGTAACGCGCTTCCTACGCCCCTTATTCCGTCCGCTACCCCTCCCTGTCCCAACAAGTCAGCAATGGAGGCTGCCGCATTGGACACTGGTCCCGCAAATTGTCCCAACTTCTGAGCTACACCTCCCCCGAAATCAGCTACCTTCCTAACCACATTCCCGAAAGTGCCTACAGCCTTACCAACGCCAGATTTGAGAGTATTAAAGAATCCCATTAATATACTCTTTGATATTATTTGATGGAAAGTAAAAGCAATTTCTGGTCTATGGATTTCAAAATTGATAAAATAGAATTCATAGGATCAGTATCAGATTCATAATCTATTCTGAGAGTGATGCTCCAGTCGTAGGGAAAAGGCCCTATAGAGTCTTTAGGTTCATCTTTAATGCTCAAACTCAATTCTGACACATGTGAGGCGCTTGTATAGAAAGAAAAGTCGTCTGCTGTATTCTGATAAATGATGTTGGCAAAACTTTCAACATTAACAGGTAGACGGATTAATACATCAGATTCCTGCATATTGTTTTGTCTGAAATTGTTGACAGCACTGTTAGTTACTTTGGGTAAATTGTAATGGATTGTCAGGAAACTTTCAAGATTTAAACGCAATGGAAAGGAGCTAACAATGGGAGCACCACCAGGTGTTTCGTGAGGCAGAAACCCAAACAAATAACTACTTTTATCTTTGAATTCGAATGAATACCCTGGCCCAAGAGGGTTGAATATACAAAGCCCGTTTGTTTCATTATGGGTTATTGTCCATCCCGTAAGCAACACACCCAATTCTGTCAGCCAAGAATCAAGGGTATAGTTCCCAATTGGAATTCTGATTGATGTCTTGGTACCATTGTTGTTAACAATAAAGTCATTGTTACTTGCTCTAATCGAATAAAAACACCTGTTGATGATGACATCTGCAACTGTGACTTTCGTCCTCCCTCCATAGGTATTTTGCAGGACTCCTGCAGGCAATGATGTTGTGAAATTGTCAGGCGTTCCACTTGTTCGAAACGTGCTTGATATGTACAACAATTGTGTTTTCAAGACAGGTGGAGACATTTTATAAGATGGGACATATTATACTATAACATTTTGTATTGTAACCAAGCCATCTAAAACCTCAGTACCAGAAACTTTAATTTTATTCAGCAAGTCTTTCCTGATAGCTTTCTTGTCCCTATACAAAAATGGTTTATTGATATGTACAGAAATAGCTACATCTACCAAGTATTCAGGTAGACCAGGAGACATGTCTAAAATTGCAGCTCTGAAGTTTTTGTATTCATTGGTTTGCTTGTATTCTTGTGTCAAAGAGGCCATTCTTTAACAATCATTTAGAAAAAATAAAATGTTTTATTGCAGGTTCAGAACAATATCAAAGTTTTTCTTGAACCTATTAAGTTTGTCTGTTGTGAAATCTATAACAAGAGAGTCATGCTCATCCTGTGTTGCATGTATATACAGCCTCTCAAACTTCTTCAAGGTGAGAGTAGAACTGACTTCATCAAAAAGATCTAACAATATTTTGATTGATGCAAACTTGAATAAAACGAACAATGAAGTATTAGTTCTGATGCTCTTGGGTATAGATTTCAAACTCTGTGAGGCAATCAAGATGTTTATATTCAAATGTCTGTTCTTCAAAACCAAGTTTGTCAATGCTGATTTACCCACACTTTTGAATGCACTACTACCCACCAGATCATCCAATACAAAATAATTTATTGCACCGTTTGGGTATCTACAAGTAGGCTTTTGGTATGCAGTTCTCTCAAGAAAATCTATCTCATCAAATGTCAATGCATCTATTTTTCCATTGAAAAACTTTGCCCAAACTTGCAAATCTTTCTTGAACTGTTCAGTGTTTTCTTTTTATTTTTTGATGTCTTCAATAACTTCTAAAAGCTTTGAGTCACTGTAATTACTTATAATATCATCAGGATGAATCTTCAGACAATTTAATACCGGATTTGCATCATGGGTAGGTGAAAATACAAGAATTCTCATAGCCTGTTTGCCATCAAAACCCGCAAGCTCATATTGTTTCAATAATTGGCAAACAGAATATGTTTTACCAGTCCCTAGGCTCCCAATGAAAAGGGCTACAAAATAGTTGCTAGGCAAAGACGTGTTTAGACACTGTGGGTAAGTGTTTGGCTTATAAACGAGTTTTTTATGAATAAAATTACTGACTGCGTTTTCTGTGATATTCATCTATTTTTACATGACATAATATTTTACTCAAAAGGGCATTGTGACCCAGGGAATAGTGATTGATAAGCCAGTCGTTTCCCATCATTCATTATTTTCTGTCTAAACAGTTCAACAGTTTCCTCCTGGCTTATTTTTGGAACTTTTGTAACGTTCAAGCGTTTTTTTATTTGTCTTGACATCTGTTTCACTTCAACTTCTTCTGATTCTGGCTGGGAATCATCTGTTATCACCTGTTCGTATTCTTCAGAGTCATCATCACTAACAACAATAGTTGTCCTCAGTTTCTTATTGACTGCCTTCTTACGAATTTTCATCTCAGTAGCCTTTTCTTGTTGCTTTACTTGTTTCTCCTGTTTCTCTTGTCTACTGATTTCCCCTAATTCTTTTCTCTTGGCCCAAGCTTTTTCCCGTGATCTTGCTAGTACCTCTTTCTGCTTTTCAGACATGACCCTCTTTGCTTTGGGTTGAATCACTTCCACATCCTCCAAATTGTTACTGAGTTGTTCAATATCCTCCATATATAATTTCAAGTTAGAAAATAATAGAAACAATTACTGGAATTTACAAATGATCACTGGAATTTGGGAACCACAGGAGATGCCCTCAGGATATGTATGGCTTTGGGCTTGTTGGGTAAAGGACGACCCCACAGCGACTCAGTCTCATGTAACGATTGTCGGATCATTCTCCTACCTACATAGTTTGTTGCTGGTTTAGCATATTTAATGGCTCTGTTAGGCCATGTTTCTAGACAGAGAGGTACCAAATATTTATCCATTTTATACATTACCTTGTGAAAAAGTATTTCGAGCCGTTTTCACCAGTATCTATCTCCAAAAGAGAGTTGTACTTGACGAATAAAAGTGAATAGTTCTTCGTGTTGATATTACCAGTACTGTGAAATGTGATGTTATAGGGTATGTCTTCATCCATTACATCTATTGTTAGACCCAGGGTCCACTGACGATTTTCTAGAGTACTTGCACTTCGTATTAATAGGGTACCATCCTTTGTCAATGTAGTCATGTGTTCCATTGATCTGTTGTCATTGTCAAAAATCATGTCCAAGTATTCATTTGCCCTGAAATAGTTTATTGGGTGGTCTGCAACAGGTATATTGTTGACACTAATACCAACATAAACTGGAGCATCATTTGTTAGAATACTTGGAATGCCATGTGAAAAATAGTAGCTTGTCCCGTTATAGTCTTGGGTTGAAGTCTTGGAGTGAAAATCTTCTGTCATAAACGTTGCAATAGCATACTCAATATCCTTGGAAGCAATGTATAAATTAGTTTGTTGGTTTTCGTTTTCATTGAGTTGAAACATGGATGAGAAGTTGTTAAATTCAACACGTTCTGTGACATTGTCTTGAATTTCACTTCGAACAATAAGGTGTAGATCGGAAATCTCATAGCTTGTTGAATCATTGTCTCTCAACAATACTGCAGAATCTGCCCAAACAATACAGATTCGAACCCTGCCTTTGATTACACAGTCCTTGGTACCTAAGATACCATGGAAACGGTCTATAACATATGGCTCATCATCTGACATGGAAATTAAATCCACAGCCTGAGCATTACCATATTGGAGGAATTCGCAGGGGAGTTATGAACAGCCATTAGTCTTGTGAGATGATGATAATTGTTGATGGACTGGACCTCAACGTCATCAAACGAAACTGATAATGAACTTATTAAGCAATCTATTCCCCGGGGTGCAACACCATCCGAATTAAAAGTGAACAAAAGCTTGACACTGGATAAATCCCAAATGCCATCAGTTATTTCAAACACAGTTTGTGTTTGGGGGAAAACTGTTTTTGTTCCTATTGGCTCAATTCTATGGATTTTAGTAATGTTTTGAGGAAGTGCATTCATTTATATTATTGTTACATTTATAATTATTTGTATTTATAGAACTAATTCGAGCTGCCGGCCCGCTCCCACTCGGATCATGCTACTACACTCAATAAACACTATTGCAGTCAAGTTGGCTGAGCCTGCTGCTCCACTAACGGCTTGAGACTCGAATGCTCCAATCGAACTGTTCCCTCTTGTGTCAATGCCCGACATGAACTCATCATCATTGTGGCAGAACTTGCATGAGAGTACAAAGAATTTATCACGCCAGCTTGCAATCCAAATGAATCACAAAGGGGACTTGACCCTCCTAGGGTGTCCAGTAATTGGTTGTAAGAACTTTGTGTTAACGAAAAACACTGTCCAACATTGGCCCTAAAATCTGGATAATAAGTCCCATTGATAGTGAACTGAGCACTTTCCATTCCAGTCGCTTTCCTGACGAACGTGTTACAGTTTTTGGTCACTGCATCCAATGCTCCAGTAGGTGATTGGTCTACAAACATTCCCCAAGCTCGATTAACCTACTGGGACGACACACTAAATTTGGTGGACTGGCTATAACTTGATGCAGCTGATGAAAATGAAAAATAGTTCTTGAACATGATTTCATACACACCTCCATTTTGCAGAAAGGCATTGTGTGCTGCATCAAAGAGCCCATCATCTATTGAGATAGTATCAACACTGAATGAAATGTCTGATAGAATAAATTGTCCTCCCCAATTAGACAATTGGATCCATCTAGCTGTATCCTAAGGCGAACCTGCCCTAGGAGTTTTGTATCCAATATGCTGGGCTGAAAGCTATTGAGAGTCAGCCAATTACAAATGCAATAATCTTTTGGAATACCAATGGGAATAGCTGAACCATCACCTCCTGATTGGAAAATCTTACGTCTGTTGTGGCAATCTGCACCAAATGACGTATCAGCAATAATATTAAAAAGCTGATTATAATTGGAGAACCCTCCTATCACTTGCCCATTCACTTTCAAGTCGCACCTTTGTATGATTGATTCAATGTTCCTTGGCATGCCCCCAGTATCTGTGATTTGAAACTCATTATCAGGCTATCAGTATCTATCAAAGTGTTGGAAGGCAAGTCGACTGTAATCACACCATTGTTGGTTGCAGAAGTACTATTAAGGGTGGACAGCCGTTTAGTTGCTCGACTATAGTTAGAGATCCGTTTTGTAATGTACTGGAGGTTTTTTGGGTATGCAGACATGTAGTTTATATATTCTATATTTTGATAATAATTAAAGTTTAGCTTTCAGATAATTATAGATATCTATATAAAACCTAACAACCGACAAACATCGAGAGCAGATTTCGTAGGCGCTACTTCCCCTCCGCATTAGCGGAAACTGGATTCGGAATGCCGCGACGCTAGGCTTTGTAACGATCACACCCGCGAGGGAAATGAGCAATGTGCCCCCATCTCAGATCCACCGCTCCCCACCTCCACCTCCTCCAAAGTGATCCATCTCAACTGTCGGCGAGCGAGCAGTTCGAATCCAGGGAAGCAGCGCTCTGGAAGCACCAGAGCGCAGCAAAACCCATGGAAAAAGGTAGGGAATATCAAAGCGCCCAACGCCTCTGCCAGCATCACCCAACCAAATTCTACCACCAAATCCCCGTACCGGGCGGATTACCAAATCTACACCAAACAAGAAGAACAACACCACGTTTCGAGCGGACACGCTGTCGCGAAGCGATCCTGGAACACCTGCTATACAGATATTCCAGGATGGGGCACCTGCATACCAAATCCCACGATGATCGTCACCACCCTCCGACGAATCCTGACCACCATCAAAAACAATATCATCTCCACTTCCAGCATCAAACAATCAAAAATCACCACCAAACCCTACTATGGAAAAGATACCATCTCCAACGCGACGATCCACATCGTCGTCCTTCTTATCCTCCTAACAAGCACAGCCTTCCAACACCACAACACTTGCAACTCTCAAGCCCCACAACCCTCCAACGATACAATGCTCCGATATGGCCCCTTCCAATCTAAGCTCCTCACAGGTGAGAACTACGAGTCGTGCCTCCCCAGTAACGACCTGTACTCACGCACCGACCCTCAACCTCCCTTCGACCATTGCTGCGTCTCCCTGCTCCGCAACAACACATTCCATCCAAACCAACATCTCCCCCAAATCCACCCTTACTGGGATAATACCGTCCATCGTGGCGAAGGTGAGAGTCCTATTGAATCCTGCAGATTCAATGGGGGGCAAAAGCCTGACGGCAGCCCCCAAAATGGAAAGCATAAGCCTGACGGCAGCTATCCGAACCTCGCAAATAACAATATCTCCTCGACAGGTCTCAGTGGCACCAAGCCTGTGCTCGAATCCAGAGGGGACGTCCTCTACCCCCCCCGAGGATTCACCGCGCAATGCCACGTCTTCCTGGATACTCACCTACAGCGAGCCATCCGAGTCTATGAGACCCACGAGGAAATTAACGCAACCATCCACCCACCGTCACCCAACGACGAATCAGTCTTCCATAACATCGACCCCTTCGCAGCCGAGCTGAGCGACCAAACAGTTGTGACTTACCCCATCCACGGCATTCCCCAAGATGCCAAGATTATCAAGGTGGTGCTGGGAGGCATCGTTGGCAACACCACCAGCATGAGGCTTACCAACAGGCCCAGACCCGGCTTCTTCCCTGACAATGCCTTGGCTTGCATCACCCCTGACTCAGTTGCTAGGCATGTCAACGCAGCATTCCGCCAGATGCCCCCTGGCATACTGGCTGGCGACATCAGTGAGAAGCATGTCGACCAAGTCTGCAGCACCCCTACTACACCCGTAGAGTGGAAAGTAACAGTCCACATTCATGCCACTCGCCTGCACAAACTCCCCCTCCTGACTATCAAACACCTCTGCAACTTTGCAGTCCTAGCCAAAAGCAGAAACCCTGAGACAGGGGTACCCACTCTCACCCCTCTAGTAAACACCAACCACCTCATCCCCTGCAAAATCTTAGTCAATATTGAAGACAGTGAGAGCCTCTATCCCAAGGGCACCATCTCTAGAGCCAACACCATCACTAGACTTACCTCCCTGGGCAGGTCCACCAGAAACCCTGCATGGCAGATCATTGATGTTTGTCAGCAGACCAGGATCCCCACCCATACTCCCAGTGGAAGTGTCCTCTCAGAGCAACCCACTGCACCTACTGCCACAACACTTGTACCCATTCCCCACTATCCCCCTGGCAGAACAACCAACCCTGCACACCCACCAGCCCTAGGGGCATCTCCAGACCCCCTAGCTGAAGGGGGAGATGAGCATATGACAGAAGCACAGGGCACAAATGGGCGTTCCTGCTTCCGAACGGATTTTTTATTTTTCTGAAATCTTACGATAAATATTGTAAGATCGTTTTCGCAAATTAATTGATTTTGCTTTTTTGGTGTATTTTACGGAAATATCTTACAATTTATTTTGTAAGATCGTTTTCGCAAATTAATTGATTTTGCTTTTTTGGTGTATTTTACGAAAATATCTTACAATTTATTTTGTAAGATTGTTTTGTTGTATTCAGGAGAAAGAGACTATTCCCTTCAATTTCAATTGTAACATTGATTTGCTCGTTTGGAGAGAGAGAAAGTTCCTTCGAAGTATTCCAATACAAAATCAATTGTAGAGGACAGTCAAGAGGAAGGTGAAAGCTGTTTACAAAGTCTTGAACGCATTGCTCATAATTATTTATCTCACAACTCACAACTCAACAGTTCGAAAGTACAACTTAGTACTTATGACTCCGAAATCTGTACTTATGTGTACCTCACTTATGTATAACTCACAACTCAGAACTTATATGTACCTTATACAAGTCAGAACTAATAACTCCTTACTCAGGACTTATTATTCATAATTTCATACCTCATAGCCTCATTATGTACATAACACAAATTTATATCCTTAAATCTGCAAACTGCCATCCTAGAATCCTGAAATCACTCAAAATGTGTGTTGGATCAGGCAAACTAGTACACTCGTGCAAACTTGTGCACGGTGCTAATGTTGCACTGCTGCCAACAAGTCCATTGGTGATAACTTCTGCACTTGGTGCTGACAGGTCATGTGCTAACTGACGCCATGGTGCTACCTGACACAATACTGTCTACTCTAGATTGGCTGTGGGAACAGGCTATCACGTTGTAGAAAGAGGGCCAATGCTAACTTGTTGGGTAACAACAGCGCCTGTACAATCGCTGCACTAGAATCTCCTCCTCCATGCCCCCATCCCCATCTTCCTCCTCTTCCATCTCCTCCTCCTTAGCAATGTCTACATTGTCTCCATCCGATTGCACAGCCTCTGCCTTGGTGTCCTTCTCAATGGATTGGCAGCTTGACCCCTTTGCATGACTCCTTGCTGTGCATTGATTGCCATGCCCAGCACCTTCTCTGGCAGCTTGACCCCTTTGCATGACCTGGCAGCTTGACCCCTTTGCATGACCCCTTGATGTGCATTGATTGACCCCCCTTGCCGGGCCCCCCCTTGCTGCGCATGCATGAAAGACTGTTTTGATAAGTCGGAAAGGCTTTGCTTCATGCCTTGCGCTTTCACCTCTTTTCGTGCCTTGCGCTTTCACCTCCTTTCATGCCTTGCGCAAATTGCCTTTCGCATCCTGCATTGCTTTGCTGCGCATCTGCATTAGCACCGGGTGGCCCTGCATGGTCCCGAGTTGCACCTAATTCTCGCACCCTTTGCGCAATGCATTTCACTGCTATGGGAATTCACTTCAGCTCTGTTCTCATGATCTGCTGCTTTGCCTTTCGCTTTCTGCATCGCCTTGCTGCGCATCTGCATTAGCACCGGGTGGTTGTGAATAACCCCCGAGTTGCACCTAATTCTCGCACCCTTTGCGCAATGCATTTCACTGTCACTGTCCTGCCTAGCACCTTCTCTGGTGGATGCTGGGCAGATAGCCAGGAGCACTGGCGCTCGGAGCACTGGATAGGTCTGCCTACCTGCATGGCGGTTACCCGCCTGCACCTGCCAGACCAGACCAGGACACGCGCCGGGCCAGCACCTGCGCCGGAGTACTGGCGAACAGCTCTGCACCCGCCTGCACCTTCCTGAGGCCTGCCTACCTGCATGATGGTTACCCGCCTGCACCTGCGTCAGAGTACTGGCGGACAGTACTGCATACCCATATGGCATGCATCCTTAGCTACCGTTCCAAGATTTCCATAGCGTCTAGTTTGGTTATGAATTGCAGTGTAGTGGTAGACTGCAATAATTGTAGCCCAGACTTAGCTGCCTTGTGCCTGTGTTGACCAAGTTACTGCTTGCCAACAGGTTGCCTTGTTTATTGGTTAATCTTTGCCGGGAGTGTGGTTGGGTGTTTATGTTGTGATTGGTACTTTACATGACACTGACATATGGATCATGTACACCTGCAGTTCTTCTATTTTACTATGTTCTTGCCCACCTCGGCCACCTACCTATTTACTAGGTTTGTTTTAGTGGCCCTGTACTGCAATAGGTAAAGCAAAGATGTGTAGTTGAGGCCTGTTTGCCTTGCATAGCATGACTGATGAAATGTCATAGCCCAGAAGAATTTAGCCCTTTTGCCTGTTCCGTCTAGGCATTCTGTGGATCAAGTTTTCTTTGACTTGTTTTAGGATTGATTTTTTTATGATCGGGAGGACTGTATGTATTCCGAGTTTGGTTTTCTCAATCATTCGCTCGTTGGGTTTGACAATGCTCCCGATTATGTTCGGGACGACTGTGGGTATTCTGAGTTTGGTTTTTCTCAATCATTCGTTCGTTGGGTCTGACAATGCTCCCGATTATAATCGGGAGGACTATGGGTATGCCGAGTACAAAAAAAAAAAAAAAAAAAACCAGTACATGTTTTCTGAATCATTCGTTCGTTGGGTTTGACAATGCTCCCGATTATGATCGGGAGGACTGTGGGTATTCTGAGTTTGGTTATTCTCAATCATTCGTTCGTTGGGTTTGACAATGCTCCCGATTATGATCGGGAGGACTGTGTGTATTCCGAATTTGGTTTTCTCAATCATTCGCTCGTTGGGTTTGACAATGCTCCCGCTTATGATCGGGAGGACTATGGGTATGCCGAGTACATGTTTTCTGAATCATTCGCTCGTTGGGTTTGACAATGCTCCCGATTATGATCGGGAGGACTGTGGGTATTCTGAGTTTGGTTATTCTCAATCATTCGTTCGTTGGGTTTGACAATGCTCCCGATTATGATCGGGAGGACTATGGGTATGCCGAGTACATGTTTTCTGAATCATTCGCTCGTTGGGTTTGTCAGTGCTCCCGATTATGATCGGGAGGACTGTGTGTATTCCGAGTTTTGTTTTCTCAAACATTCGCTCGTTGGGTTTGTCAATGCTCCCGATTATGATCGGGAGGACTGTATGCATTCCGAGTTTGGTTTTCTCAATCATTCGCTCGTTGGGTTTGACAATGCTCCCGATTATGTTCGGGAGGACTGTGGGTATTCTGAGTTTGGTTTTTCTCAATCATTCGCTCGTTGGGTTTGACAATGCTCCCGATTATGATCGGGAGGACTGTGGGTATTCTGAGTTTGGTTATTCTCAATCATTCGCTCGTTGGGTCTGACAATGCTCCCGATTATGATCGGGAGGACTATGGGTATGCCGAGTACAAAAAAAAAAAAAAAAAAAACAGTACATGTTTTCTGAATCATTCGCTCGTTGGGTTTGACAATGCTCCCGATTATGATCGGGAGGACTGTGGGTATTCTGAGTTTGGTTATTCTCAATCATTCGTTTGTTGGGTTTGACAATGCTCCCGATTATGATCGGGAGGACTATGGGTATGCCGAGTACATGTTTTCTGAATCATTCGCTCGTTGGGTTTGTCAGTGCTCCCGATTATGATCGGGAGGACAGTGTGTATTCCGAGTTTTGTTTTCTCAAACATTCGCTCGTTGGGTTTGTCAATGCTCCCGATTATGATCGGGAGGACTGTATGTATTCCGAGTTTGGTTTTCTCAATCATTCGCTCGTTGGGTTTGACAATGCTCCCGATTATGTTCGGGACGACTATGGGTATTCTGAGTTTGGTTTTTCTCTAAATCTGAATCTGATTTTGAATCTGAATCTGAATCTGAATCATTTGCTTTACCAACCTATTTGTCTTCCGCAGGGTCTACAATGACAGTACCGTGGAAGTAAAACTCTAATCGGACGGGAAGGATTTGCGATGCGGCGTCATGGACGAATGGACCAAGGAGCGCCAAGTGCCAATGAACATCGAAGTCGTTGTTGGTGGACCAGACTTCTATGTTACGGCTACGCACGCTCACTGGTTGAGGTTTCGCGGCGAATGCAGGCATATGTGCGGAGCATTCTGGTCGACACTCACCCTTGCGGAAGTCTAGACAGCCCAGTTGCTTGAAGTCACTAGCATTCGGAGGCCCATGTCAGGAGCTGGGCTATAAGGAGATAACAATTTGAATACGATGACCTTACAAAGTTGTCGGCGATCTGTCCTCTTCGTTGATTGTAGGAAGCTGACCTCGTCGCGCCTTTCCTGACTTCTTCGTGGAGGCTGTAGGAAATGTAAAGAGTGCAGAAGTTACGCAATATCCTATCGAAATTGAAAGCGGCAAGTGCGGTCAGCACACAATGGTTGTTTCGAACGGTGTACATCCCACCGTGTACGTAACATTCGAAATGTACCTGTCAGATTTGAAAATTTAACCTGAGCCACGGTGCAGCAGTACAGTCCGTTTGATTGCTTTCTTACCGGCGTCAGGTGAAGGCTCTTTTGGTGTACATCGAGGTGACGTCCTCCCGTCGCTAGGACCAAACTCCTCGAAATCGCTCCTGAGCTTTCCTTCGCATGTCTCAACCCACGCCCTAGTTTCCTCAAGCTCTTTGTCGGCGATAAATTCGCCCTCGCCGACCCTGACAGGCTTGCTGCGCATTGTCAACCACCAACCCAAGAGCCTGAATGTGAACTGGTATCCATGATAGGGCTCCTAACATGGGCCTCCGAATGCTAGTGACTTCAAGCAACTGGGCTGTCTTGACTTCCGCAAGGGTGAGTGTCGACGAGAATGCATCTGCTCCGCACATATGCCTGCATTCGCCGCGAAACCTCAACCAGTGAGCGTGCGTAGCCGTAACATAGAAGTCTGGTCCACCAACAACGACTTCGATGTTCATTGGCACTTGGCGCTCCTTGGTCCATTCGTCCATGACGCCGCATCCCAAATCCTTCCCGTCCGATTGGAGTTTTACTTCCACGGTACTGTCATTGTAGACCCTGCGGAAGACAAATAGGTTGGTAAAGCAAATGATTCAGATTCAGATTCAGATTCAAAATCAGATTCAGATTTAGAGAAAAACCAAACTCAGAATACCCATAGTCCTCCCGATCATAATCGGGAGCATTGTCAAAACCAACAAGCGAATGATTGAGAAAACCAAATTCGGAATGCACACAGTCCTCCCGATCATAATCGGGAGCACTGACAAACCCAACAAGCGAATGATTCAGAAAACATGTACTCGGCATTTTTTTTTTTTTTTTTGTACTCGGCATACCGAGAGTCCTCCCGATCATAATCGGGAGCATTGTCAAACCCAACGAACGAATGATTGATAAAAACCAAACTCAGAATACCCACAGTCCTCCCGATCATAATCGGGAGCATTGACAAACCCAACGAGCGAATGATTGAGAAAACCAAATTCGGAATACACACAGTCCTCCCGATCATAATCGGGAGCATTGTCAAACCCAACGAGCTAATGATTGAAAAAAACAAATTCGGAATACACACAGTCCTCCCGATCATAATCGGGAGCACTGACAAACCTAACGAGCGAATGATTCAGAAAACATGTACTCGGCATTTTTTTTTTTTTTTTTTTTGTACTCGGCATACCCATAGTCCTCCCGATCATAATCGGGAGCATTGTCAAACCCAACGAACGAATGATTGAGAAAAACCAAACTCAGAATACCCACAGTCCTCTTGATCATAATCGGGAGCATTGTCAAACCCAACGAGCGAATGATTGAGAAAAAACAAACTCAGAATACCCACAGTCCTCTTGATCATAATCGGGAGCATTGTCAGACCCAAAGAGCGAATGATTGAGAAAAACCAAACTCAGAATACTCACAGTCCTCCCGATCATAATCGGGAGCATTGTCAAACCCAACGAGCGAATGATTGAGAAAACCAAACTCGGAATACACACAGTCCTCCCGATCATAATCGGGAGCATTGTCAAAACCCAACAACCCTATTCGCTTGAAGTCACCTACTACACTGCTAGCTGCCAGGCAGATGCCTGGTCACCAGCTGCTAGAGTGGGTGTCGGACCTAAGCCCGGCACCGTTACTGATACAGCTATAGGCTGTATCATAACATTCCCCCCAATCCCTGGTATTCTGGTACCCAGAATTCCTGGGATTCCACAACACAAGTCATAAGGAGTAAGCCAGACAAATATTCCCGTGGAGAAGAAAAGTAGGGGGAAAGCAATCCTGAAACCAGTCAAGGCGTAGGTATGGTATCCGGTGAAAAACTGTCTGAACAGTATCCGAAGCTCTTCTTGCACGCATCTGCTGATGCAATGGACAACAAGAAGACTAATCTTCCTCAGTCACACCACTTCTCACATACAAAGAAGACCGCAGGAGGTGAACTTCTAAAGACACGCATCATGGGTGAGTACAAATACAGCGCATGTAGGACATGTCCTCCCGATCATAATCGGGAGCATACACAGTATTTAAAACTTGAAATGATTACTTAACAAAATAATGCTAATATTCTGACTTCATGTTTCCTTCTATGTTAACTCAGGATTATTCTCCCAGGGAAGAGGCTTCATTGGTTATTGGGCTTTGCCATTCTACTCGCAGTCCATCAATCTGACTATATCATGCTTCCAACATTTCTTCAACCGGGTCCTTGAAGAAGAGGGGCAGCTTCCACCGTATTGCTTCTTGCAAATGGACAACGCGGCAAAGGACAACAAGAACGCTTTCATGTTCGCATACTTGTCCTTGTTGGTTGAGATGAACTGGTTTGAGGAAGTGTACGTCCATTTCCTCCCTCCCGGACACACACATAGCAATCTTGACCAAAAGTACTCTGTGATCTCGCAAGGGTTAAAGAACATGGAAGTGTACACCCTGGACCATCTGATGGGCATTGTTGGTAACTTATTCAAGAGAATGGGCCCTTACACAAGGCAAGACGTCGTGACCTCTATAGGGGACTTCTTAGCTGTCCTCCTAGACAACGTTTACAAGTTGTTCGGTCATGGCACTAGCACCGTCAAAGGAGTTAATCGCCGTTTACACGCATTCAAGATAAGTAAGGTCCCAACGGGAGAGTCGGTAAGAATACTTGATATACTGATATTTACAAATTAAATGCTACCGTGCGTGTATGTACTGTCTGCACAATGCTCCCGATTATGCTCGGGAGGAATATGGGTGTGCCATGTCCTCATTGATTTACATGTACAGTCTTCAATAGAAATTAAATGATACAAAGGAAGTTGTACCTTGGACCTAGGATGTATTATCCAAGGGATGCTCCCGAGTATAGTCGGGAGGAATATGGGTGTCCTAAATGATTCACTAATATACAATACATGTTTGCACACCAACAATTGCAGGGGTCTATTACAAGGAGTATGACGAGTCAGGATCTTGGAGAGGACAGTGGGACAATGACGCTGAACCTATTTACGTCCTCCAAGGCTTCCCACTGGTGGACACCAGAACAGTATTTAAGGAAGCCCCCAAGATCAAGATTGAAGAGCTCGAGAATATCGAGGCAAACTGGGCGGCTGTCTGGAAGACTATCCATAACGAGAAGCCCGGAGGTGACGTCCTTGCAGGCCACATGGCCGATGGTCCTGTACAAACCGCCGGTGACGACCGTGCAAGACCCGTAGCTGATGTCCGTGTACGACACGCAGCGGAGGACCTTCTAGAACCAGAAGCCGATGACCAGCAGCCGATGGATGAACCAGCAGCCGAAATCCCATCCCATGCCCAGTCCTTCAAACATATTGCCGAGAAGCTTCGTGAAACTTGGGAAGCCAGCAATAAGTGGGGGCCTGATTTCTTCAACGTTGAGAAGAGTTATTGGAGCACTCAACCAGATGATGCTGTGACTGGGGAGTACCCGAAAGACCAACATTTTGTCCACTTCCCATCGAAGTTGTCAGCAACCAGTCGTGTTCTGACACAGTCTGAGAAATCAATGGCCAAGCGCTTGAAAGCATCATTGGATGACTTGCCCATGGATGTGTCAGACATTTTACCTGCAAGTAACGAGATTGCCAAGACTATGAAGGTCGCACACACTTTGGAGACTAATATGGAAAGGCCAGAGGAGGAGGATGTGTTGTACTTATATTCTTCACAAGGGACGAAGCCGGATAGAAGAATAGCCTACGAGCCCACTACTGATTTGGTTGTTGGTCATGTCGCTGTGGTCAAGGTACAAATGGATGACTCTAGCGGACTGAGAGGATGGGACGTGGTGGAGGTCAAATCACTACCAGTGAATGGAGAAGTGGAATGTGTGTATTTAAAGCCCTTGTACTCTGGGGCTCAGAAGTTGGTGTACACTGAAACACAATACCCAACTTGGCCAGAAGATTGGATGGACCACAAGCTTGTGCCTATTACCGTGGGGGTTAGGAGAAAAGCAACATGGACGGGCGATATTCCCATTGACGCATTTCAATTTAGCTGCGAACCCACCAAGGGTATGAAGATCCAGAGAAAGTACCACACAAGCATGCTCCTAGCTTGTCAATCCATTGAGAAGGACACCAGGGCAGAGGCTGTGCAATCGGATGGAGACAACGCAGACATTGCTGAGGAGGAGGAGATGGAGGAGGAGGAAGATGGGGATGGGTACATGGAGGAGGAGAAGGAAGAGGAAGAGGAGGACGAGGAGGGGGGGGAGGAGGAGGAGTAAGATGTTTGACACATAGCCGTTTTTTACTAAATTAGAAAAATTAAATGAATTATACTTACGATTTTTATTGTAAGATGTAAAAGCTGAATTCTGCCTGCCGCCTTATAACCGTCCGCTTTCCCTTTATTTCTTACAATTATAATTGTAAGACACGAATTGATGTTAACACCTTTTGTTACAAAATATGGCATTTCAACGTTGTAACATTCGCAATCTGTACGTTTCTCCGTCTTTCAAGCTCATTTCAAGCATATTTTGTCAAAATTGACTACAATCTTACGTTTTTTATCGTAAGATTGCATTTGAAAAGCATCAAAAGACCCCCAAAAAGTGATTGTAAGATTGGAAATCCGTTCGGAAGCAGGAACGCCCATTACAAGCCAACCGAGGCATCCACCTCATGCTCTTAAACAGAGCTACAGTCCTGATAACCTTCCTCTCCACCAGAGGCATCCTCCATTCTGGTGGCTCTACCTACACCCTCAGGCCCTCCTTCCTCCCTGACTACGACCCTGCCATGACCAAGGGCAAGCCAGGCAAGATCTGGAACTGCCTGGCCACTTGGATGATCAGGAGAGAGATCTCCAAGAATTCCGCCAAGGGAAAAGGCCCCCTTGACCCCCACACCAAGGGTGACCTGGACCAATGGAAGGCTCTCAAGACCTCCCTGGATGGACACCCCCCCGAATACCATGTCACCACCTACCAGAAGGCCATTGTTGACATGCTCCTCAACCATGAAACCCCTGATCCACCTGCAGCTTGGCCACCTGCACCCTATGAAGCCGCTGATGATGATGACATCTTTGGAGCAGGTGCCATCACCAGTGAGCACTGCAACACCCCAGCAGACCCTGAACTGGGAAATGAATGGAGCAGCTTCCTCCAAACAGCTGCTCTCAAGGTAAACCCCAATCAAATCAAACCCTATAGTACCTTCTACACCTGCATCCCTGCCACCAAAAACCAACAACATCAAAACACTCACCACTCCACAGGTTGCCAGCACCACAGCCAACAAGGCTTACCCCAAAGCCAACACCTTCAAGGGACACAGGAAGTAGCAAACCCCCTGGACCTCTGGATAACAGCACTGCTCCTCCTGCTCTTCTCTCTTATCAGCACTACCCACTGTCCCAGTGGAAACATCCATAGCAAGAGCAACAAAAATAGAAAAAATAGACATGGATATGAGCCCCTCTGGACACTATCTCCTTATAATGTGAACCCCTGCCAGACCAAAGGCACAGCCTGCCACTCCTGTGCTGAGATTACAACCTGTAACAGATTAAACCTTGCCTGCACTCTTCCCTCCCCTATCTCTCCTGCTCTCACTCTACCCATAGACAGCTCAGATACTCAGGAGGATGCTCACAGCAGTAAGTACCCCTACAGCTGCCCCCTCTCCACTCCTCCTACACCCCCCACACTCAGAGGAGGTAGACCCAGAGGAAGCAGACGCCTACAAAGTAAGTCTGAGTCTGCCCCATACTGGGAAGCCCAAACAGCCTCTCACTGCCAAATTCACTCCATCAATGCCTACCTTGGATACAAAGCCATGGATATCAATATAGTCCTAGACTTTGCTAACAAACTCCACACTCAAGTCACTAGAGCCACTGATAATCACTGGAAGGTTATGGGATCATATTTTCTCAACCCCTCTGGAAACTATAATAATGCCCTTATTGACTACTACACCTTCACCAAGCAGACTGGCACTGGATACCTGGTCAGCCACAGGAACCACCCATACACACCACTACACACCTCATCTCCTAACACTGAAGAAAACTATGAAACAGGCATCCAACTTGGTAGCACCAAACAACAAATCCTTAGCAGAATTCCCATCAATAGCACCAAATTCATACTGCACTACTGGTCCGATGGCTATGGTCATGCAATCACTATCAAATACTACAACAATAAATGGTACAACCTTGACTCTGAAATCTCTGGACCCACCATCCTAACCCCCCAAGACTGGCACCAGCTCCAGGGGCGCATCTACACTCTTAGCCAGGCTACACCCTCCTTCCATGGCCATCCATTTCAACCTGATCTCTATTTTGATCCAACCAATCCCCACCCTAATACCAATGGTACCATCCTAGAAGACTCTCAACAGATCAACACCTACACCAATCCACCACCTTCACCACCAGATCAAACAATCCCTACCACTCAAAATAACACTGAAACACCCACAGACGAAGATGATGACATTATCTATCTAGTATCTGAGGATGAATCCCACGCAAAACGTAAGAAACCCTACACCTCTACCAAAAAATCTAAACAATCCAAGAAAACTACCACCACTAAAAAACGGTCACGAAGTGACCTTCCCCCCCCAATACAGGCAGCAAGGCTCCCCACCCCCAGCAGGCCTACCATCCCTGAATACAACAAGCTCAGACAGACCCGGATCCCTGGAGCTCCCCCCCCGTCCAAGAAGCAGCAGTCCATCAGCACTACCAAGCCCACCTCACCGGTGAAACGTAGTAAGCCTAAATACTCTGAACAAACCTCAGACCACCCTGTCCAACAGCAGGAACGCATTCTTAACGACACTAACATCACCACTATCAACTGCAGGGGAATTGGATCCTCCTGGGAAGTCATCTATGATCACATTAGATCCAGGGATAATGATATAATAATTCTCACTGAAACCAAACTACTCTCACACAGAAAATCCATTCTAAACATGATTAAATCAGACATGCATGATTATCACTTCCACCACAACAGCAAAACTACTCTCCAAGCTACCAGCCCTGACAAAATAGTCACCCCCTCAGCAGGGGTCATTACCCTAATCAGGAAAACAGTCACTGCTCACCCAGTCAATCATGAAACTCCAGTCGAACTCTCTGGACACATTACTCACCAAACCATAAACAACATAACCCATGTCCTGGGCGTCTACATGCCCTGTAACAATGCCCCCAAAAGAGAGAACATCTACTCCTACATCCACCACATTACTGAGAAAAATCCTACCCACCACTACATCCTAGCTGGGGACTGGAATGCCACATGCCACACCACTGACAGAAGCAGTCTAACCAAATATCGAGATGACATTTCTCACCAGCAACACATTTCTCAACTCTGTATCACTCCACAACCACAACCCAGACCTCACACATACTTTTCTTGCAGCAACAACACCCCCTACAGCAGTCGTATTGATGATATCCTGCTCATCAACTCACCTCCGGGCACCCACACCACTGAAAGCACCCACCAAATGGGGGACACCCTAGACCACCATGCACTTGAGCAACGCCTCACCTCCACTCTCCTCCCCCCTCCTGCCATACCTCCAACCAACACCTACACCTCCCCTCAGCTCCTCCTCCCTCTTAAACAATCAGACAAAGAGAAAAATAGGCAAGCCATCACTACTCAATACCTCCACCAATTCCTGAGCTCCCACGCTAACATAGAATCCGCCTGGCAAACTGCTCAGGACCTTCTTGGGGAAGACAGGACTGCCTCTCACATTCAATCCATCAGGCAGGAAGTGATGACTACACTTCCAGAAGACCTCAACAGTATGGCCGACCACCTTATGACCACCCTGCATCAAGCCCTCAGTATAATGATAGAGACTTGCCCCACTAAACAAACCATCTCTGGCATCTTCTTCTCTTCTTTCTGATCCTCTCTATCTTTTGTTCTCCCCTCTCCCCCTTCCTCCCTCCGGGCCCCTCCCGCCCCCCACCCCACCTCTCCACCCTCCTCCCCTCCCCCCCCCTCCCCTCTCCCCCCCCCCCCCCTCCTCCCCTCCAGCCCCCCCTCCTCCTCCCCCCCTTGCCCCTCCGTCCCTTTTTTTTTCCTCCTCCCCCCCCCCCCCCCCCCCTCCCCTCCCTCCCATCCTCCTCCTCCCCTCCCCTCCTCCTCTCCTCCCTTCCCCCCCCTCCCCCTCCTCCCTCCTCCTCCCCTCCCCGCTCCCCCTCCTCCCCCTCCCTCCCCCCACCCCCCCCTCCTCCCCTCCCGTCCCCTCCCCCTCCTCCCCAGAAAGACAGCTAAATCCTACCAACAACTTAACCAACACGTGAAACACATTAAAACTCTCCGCACCCAATCCTACTCCATGGACCAATCTGGATATGATAACCTGCGCTCTTCCCCATCCTTTCCTCCAGACTGCCCTCTACAAACTACAACGCAAGTCCAACTCCTTCTCCTCCACAACCCCCCTTCTTACCCAATACCGTCAATCACTCACTGATGACATACAACACACTATCCAGGAGCTACGCACTATCCAAGCCCTGCAAAAGGAGGAAAGAAGCACCAAGGCCATCAAGAAGTTTCGCCATCGCCTTAATACACAGGCGCGGGTTACGCATAGACACATCTCCAAACCAGACGGCCAGCCCCACTCTCCCACTGTCCTTCTTAACCAGCAAACTGGAACCCTTCATACTAAAACTAAAGATCTCCTTGACCTTTTGACCAAACACATGGGCAAACTCATGTCTCCCCCTGTGCCCCCACCCAATGGCAACTACACTGCCTACTCTACCCCTCCCCCCTGGGAAACACACACTGACAAATTTCAACTCGAAACCCCCGCCACCTCTATTCAGCATACTGCCTCACCCTACACCTACCTCTCATCCCCAACTGCCTACACCGACTGCATCAGAAAACTGGCCACAAATAAAGCCACAGGACCAGATGGGATACCCAATGAATTACTGATGTGTCTCCCCACCGAAATGCACACTGTCATTCACAAACTTATGCAAATCTCCTGGATCCTGGGAGAAACCCCAGACTGCTGGAAAACTTCTCACACAGTTATGCTTTACAAAAAATCTGACCCGTACCTTCCCCAGAACTATAGACCCATAGGACTTAACAATTCTGTGGCTAAACTCTGGACCTCTCTCATCACCAACACAATTTCCACCTACTCAGAAACCAATCATATTCTCAGCACCTGCCAAGAGGGATTTAGAAAAGACAAGAGCACCTATAGGCAGCTCCTCAACCTCCTTCACAACATAGAGGATGCCTCCCTCTTCCAACAAGACTTGTACGCAGCTTACTTTGACTTTAGCTCTGCCTTCAACATGATAGATCACCAAAAACTTCTTTGCATTATGCACAACCTTGGATTCACCCACGACACCATAGACACAGTCAAAGGGATCTATACCAACTCCAACACTCACATCCTCCTTAACAACACACCTGGTCAACCCATCCCCATCACCAGGGGATCCATCCAAGGGGACACACTCTCCCCTCTCCTCTTCATCATCTTTATTGAACCCCTCCACCGATGGCTATGCTCAGGAGGTAGGGGATACCGCGCTGCCTCCCTTCCCACCGCGGAGGCTGACGAGCACCTCACCAGCAGCCTGGGGTACGCGGATGACACCGCAGTCCTCACTGAAACGGTCGAGGACCTCCGCATCCAATGTGGTAAAGTCCAACTGTTCAGCACCTGGTCTGGCATCCCTCTCAATGCAACCAAATGTGTGGTCAGTGGCATCCTTCACAAGACACACCCCTCAAACCCCACCCACACTGATATCCTCAAACAAAGACTCCAGGACAAAATAGCCCTTGGAGACACATATGCCACTTATCAACCACCAGATATAGCCTACAAATACTTAGGAGTCCACATCTCACCCTCAACTGGAAAACCCAACTGCATGCCACCCTTGACATTATCCACACCAAGGGCCTACATATACTCAACAAAGCTAAAAGCAGGGCAACCCCTGAACAATGCATACTCAAAATCACACAATGCATCAGAGCAGCCATCAAATACCCTATGATCGTAGCCCCCTTCTCTCTCACAGACATCCACATTATAGATAAAGCAGTACTTAAGACAGTCAAACTGTGCAGCAGCCTTCCCATGTCCTTCCCCACTAGGGCACTACACCTGCCCAAAACAGAGGCAGGCCTAGGGATCCCCTCTCTCCTCACTGAATACACACAAATTACTGCCTCTGCCCTCACCCACGCCATGAATGACACTGGACGCCTGGGCATACTAACCAAATCTCTCCTCACTAAAACCTTCAAAACTTTCCACACTCTCACTCCAACCTCTCTCTCTCCCAAACTCCTCCAATACTCATCTCTTGCCCGGCAACTTCAACTCCTAGACCATTCAAACATCCAAATTACCTGGAATGACACAGAACTCCTGGATAAGCTCAACATCCAATCAGTACTCCCTCAACCTGCTCACATCCCTGTCTCCCTTGTGACTCCCTTCCACGATCTAGGGATCTATACATACCACGACCTGGTTACTCCAGCAGGCACTCACCTTATCACTACCACGGATCTCCCTCTTATCACACAGGGCAAAGTCACAAAGCACCATCGGCGCTCCCTCAACCTCCTTACAGCACACCTCACTGGCAACAGCCCCGACCTGCTCCCCTCCTTCAGCCATGCCAACCCTCTTCCATTACCGCAGCGACAACTTACCTCGTCATACACCATCCCACCCAAACCGTCAGCCGATGTGCAGAACATGTTTGTCGCCCGCCCGGCCTCCACCCCAACTCAGCGCTACCCCACCAGCCGAGCGCAACCTCCTGTCAAGGAAGCGGACTACACAGCAGACCCTCTCCGAGACCTCAGCGGGGAACAATGGTGGGCGTGGACCACCTGCAACTCCACAGCCGAATGGAACGCCAACGTCGACCACTACGGTAAAGCATGGGGCAACAATGAAGCCGCGACAACCTGGGCATCCCGCCTTCACCTCTGCAAGGCCATCATCCGCGGCCCAGCCAAGCCCTTCTTTAAGCACTACAACATCACTAAGGTCTCCAACCCTGATCTTCTCAAGGCAGCAATGCTCCACCCTACCCCTGGATCCCCATCCCCCCCTACCCGTCTCCTTCACCTCACCTATGGTAACCAGTACAAACCCCTCAGCATCACCAGCTGGCGCAGCAAACGGACCATGGACACTAGGGACACCAGCATCACCACCACTGCCCACCTCCAATGGGCCCCCATCACCATGCACAACGACCATATCAGTCAATACACCCAAATTGGTTACACTATCCTTCACAGTAACCCAATTACTCCCACCACCTCTGAGGTCCACTGGAAACCACAACCATACCACACCACCCACCTCATCACTATGCTGGGCCAATCCACCTATGACACCCTTCTCCAGGCCTTCAAAGACACACCCACCACCACAACCCATCTTAACCCCAGAAGAGACTCCCACCTTACTAACTCCCAGCAACAGGGACAATGGGCCACTACACCTGGCTTCAACGCTGATAACCATGCCCTTTTCCACAAACTTCTTCACATAGACACTCATGACCGAAACCCTACCTGAGACATCCAATCACCACTCAAACACACAGCCCAAACTGGCATCCTCACTGGCTCAGAAGGCCATCAAACCCACACGCATGCAGACACTACATTCCTCTATAACCCCACCGGGAAATGTGTGGGTCATAGTACCAACACCCTTCTCACCTCCCTCCACACACACTATGAATACAATAAAACTACACGCCCTTCAACTTGGAACCAACTCACACAAGGAGGATTCCTACCTGACCTTGCAGCCCTATACACCAGACACAAGGACACCCCTGCCTCCACCTACACTCTTCCCCCAGCCCTGCACCAAGCTAACCTACACCTCAACATCACCCATCACCGCACTGCTACCCCACTCAACCTAGATTCTGCCTATGAAGAATTTTCCTCCATGAACCCAGCTGACCAGCTCTTTGGAGCCAACGGGGATCTCTTCCACAGCATCTGGACAGGGGGATCACTGGTGGACATCCCTACCTCCGTCACCGATGCACACAAGGCACTCAGGTGGGCTCTAGCCAGTGCTGACCACGCAGAAGCACAACACATCCCAACGTGCACTGTCTTACTCATCCCAGACAACTATAATGCCCCCTACAAGAAACTATTGCACCACCCCTGGATCCATCACGTGGACTCCAGACCTTTCTCTGAAATCTTCAGCACCTCTGAAACCTGGCTAGGGGGCAAACATCACAACCCTACCTCCTCCCACAAGCTCCACATTCTCATCATCAGCAACCCAAGCAGCCAACCTGAATACCTAAACCGTCTCCAGGGGTTCAAAGACATCTGGTCACAGCACATGCTTAGCATCTCACCCTACTGGGAACCACATAACCTCCCTGCACATCCTACCCTTACCTCTTCAGACACACAAATCACCTACCCCAGGACTCTTAAATCCCTCACTACCCTGCCCTGGCAGCCTACCACCCACCACTGCCCCCCTCTGCTCCCCACAGTTATCTACCCCTGCCACTACCCAGCCATACCTACCCTAGGTCTGCAGGTCTATACTGATGGCAGCCTGATCAAGGGAGCCCCTGGCACCCCCATCAAAATAGGTGCAGGGGTCTACATACCTGTGGCTGGTATGAGCTATTCCATTAACCCAGGAGGCCAAGGCGCCACCAGAACTAACAACCGGGCTGAATTAGTGGCCATCCATCAAGCCATAGCACGCATTGACTATAATACTGACCTCACCCTGCACACTGACAGCCTCTGCTCACTCCAACTCATTAACAAAATGATTCAAGATCCTACTACCTCTACACGTTCTCTTCACTCTGAACTCCTGCATTCTATCCGCACTCACCTTGTCCAACGCATTCTGGCAGGATCACACACTACCCTCTGCAAAGTACGCTCACACACTGGCATATTGGGCAATGATAGAGCAGATGCACTAGCACGCAATGCAGCCACCAACCCAGCATCTGTACGATACACCGACACCACTGGAGAACAACCCCGCCACAACACCTATTGGCCCACTGTCCAACCCCCCTGCACACCTCTTGGCACAACTCCCCCACGAGCCTTAGCACCTAACCTCACCAACGGGATCAGTCTTAACCTTCCCACTAGCTGCCACCTCGGACAACATCCCCTCAAAGGCATATATGCCACCACCTGGGCTGATAACACCCCCTTGCATCTACCCCACTCCAGCAATAAATTCTGGACATCCTCTCACATCACCCACAAAACTAAGTTCTGCATCCTCAAGGCCAGATGGGGCCGACTGTGGAACAAGAAGCTTGCCTATCGCTGGAAGATGCCCTATGCTAACAACCCCAACCCTGCCACCTCCCCCACATGCCCTATTTGTACCACCCACGAGGACGGAGCTGGCCACATTCTTGCTGGCTGCACACACGCCACCTTCAAGGGCATGTACATCAAGCGTCATGAGTAAGTGGACGCAGCTGTCCACTTACTGCACAAGGCCATCAGCAAAGGCGCCCTTGGATCCCGCCGCGTTATCATGGACGCAGGTAGGCTGGAGGACCTCCCCCGCGGAGTCCTTGGCAAAACACTGCCTGACTGGTTACGCCCCTCCCTCCATCTCAGCAGAGATCTGGCCCAAACTGAGGCCAGATCTCGCCATCCTGCCCGAGGTGGACTCACCCACCATTGCTGCTGACAAGGAAATCTGGATTCTAGAGCTGGGATACTGCTCTGACACCAACCATGCCACTAAGGCAGAGGATAAACATGCCCAACACACCCAGTTGGTGGCCGGCCTAAGACTAGCTGGCTACCTTGTTCACTACCTAGTTGTTACCATTGGTACCACTGGCACCATCCCCAGAACCTTTGTGACCTCCATGACCACCCTTGGTCTTACCAATTTAGAAATTCTTCCATTAGCAGACCAGCTGCACCACCACTCTGTTGACAGCTTTCAGACTATTTTACTATGTCGTAGATTCATGGAACACCACCCCGCCGGAGATTAACATTTTTTGGTCCAGCTAGTGCCACCCACGTGACTGACTGAAATGACTCTCAGTCAGTTACGGGTGGGATCACAACTAGTACTGGATATTTTTTGTGTTTATCTATGGTGACTACAGCTAGCTTCTGCGTACGCTGTGGTGTCCTTAATCTCACGTCCCTAGAGTATTTATATTTCTTGGATGTAACAATTTCAATTTCAATTTCTATATAATGATTTTTGGTTCTCCGTTTGTCAAGTAGTCTTTGTAATCCAGGCTCATTAGAACGTTCTTGGTATTCGGTTGCAATTGCAAGAACCTCCCTCTTAGATTGGCCACTTGAATCTGGTGATGCGTGCCTGAAGTCAAATCTATCTAGTGACCGCCTCAAATCATACCGTTTTTTGGGTGCTGCATAATTGGCATTAGACGGAGATGGTCGAGAGGAAGGTGGTCTAGGTAAGTGGTCTATATGCGTCCTAGTTCCTTGAAAAACATTTTTTGGTGCAGTGTTTTGTTGAGTCATGGCAGCCCTCGCAGATCTAGCAAGCTGTTCTACAGCAGATACCCCATTTACAGCCTGAGCTATCATATTTTGATGGGGTTGTTTTGGGATTTCTATAACATATGCATAAGGGTCGAATCCCATCATTCGAGGGAGTGTCCTATCAGCAGGTAATTTAACATTCATTGTTGTTGCTCTTTGGTTTGTAGTATTCCCTCTTTGTTTGATTGTATTTGTTTTTGTTTTTGTTTTTGTTTTTGTTTTTGTTTTTCCCACATTTTTCTGGACCTCATGGTTTAAATTATGTTATAAATTAATGTACTACACCTCTCAGTATATATTTGCTCAGCCCAGAGACACCAAAAATATCACCAACAGTTTTTCAGGAGACTATAACGCATTTATAAACAAGCCCCCCTTATTTTCAGGGTCTTACAATGATCTTACAGACCAATTGAATGTACAAAACGCTTTTGTTGCTATTGGTCCCGGAGTGAAGGTGAGTCGTCTTGAACTACCAACGCAGACTGGAGCCAATGGGCCTGGTTTGATTCACTTTGCAGACACAGGGTCGGAGATTAATGGGAGCATATCTTTCTTGAGCGATGGGGGTAGTGAATAATTCAATTTCCTCTTCGAATTCATGACCAAAGCTAGGATTGACCAGACGGGATCATACATTAACCTTTCTGACAAGTCATATAAAAATCATATTGAATACCTCAACCCTGAGGAGACATTGAAGGCGATCAAATCTTTGCAGCCGGCAAAATACACGTTCAAGGGAGATGCTAAAAATGCAGTGGAAATTGGGCTGTATGCCCAAGAAGTGATAGGCGTTTGTCCAGAAGCTGTGAGATTCCTAGACTCAGAAAAAGAGAGATTGGGTCTCAATTACAACTCCCTTGTACCACATCTAATTGGTGCAATAAGGGCTTTATCAGTCGAGGTTGATGACCTAAAGAAATTGAATACTTAAGGATTATAATATATTATACAGTATAAGATGACTGACGTTCAACAACAGCCGATTAAGGTTTTTCAATACAACTCATTGATGCACAAAACGAAAATGGCGGAGGATCCAGAGTATAGAAGACATGTAAACAATATGGCTCGCATTGCAATGGTTAGAAGATATCAGACAGATGATGTGTACAGGGAGCGCCAAAAACAATTGAAGAATGAACGGTATAAGAATGACCCAGAATACCGTGCACAACGAAATGAACGTTCCCGGATTTATAATGCAAAATTGAAGGAACGGAAGGCTATGTTGAAGGCAGAGTCTGTGTAAGTGAATTAAAAAAATGAAATAAAAATTATTATTTTTTAAGTTCTTTAAGATTGTTGCTTAAAAATAAATTCCATAGGTAATATTATAACAAAACATATAATGGCATCACGACAAACTTTGGTAAAATTTTACAAGAAGCACATGGTAACAGGGGAAGATCCACGCAGGATTACAAATAAATATGTGATAGCAGAGGGCTACGAATCACTTGAGGATTTCTATGATGCTGTTGGAGTCGAGAAGGAACATCATGAAGCAAAGGAAAATAAGGTTAAGAGGCATAAGAAGGTACAATATGATAGGGAACGCTATTTGCAGAAAAAGTAAAAAAGGGAGAGGGAGTTAGAGGAGAGTAAGTACGAGAAACGTGTTGTACGAATTATGTGTTATAGCTTTGACACAGCTTCCAAAAAACAACAAGAAGCCGGTATAATGCACCATATGTATGCCCATGAAACAACATCATTTTCAAAAGCTTGGAATCCCGTCAGAGACTTTCCATCAGGCAAATTCTTGCATATTGACAGCCTTGAAGACTTTATAATTCCTAAAACATAAAGATACTATGAAATGCTCACAAATCTACAAGGAACAGACTACATCCTGATTATGTTGAGTTTTAACAAAATCGGGGAGGATGACCCAGATGCAGCAGGATACATGCTAGAAATCTTTTACAATACAAATTGTATTCAAATTATTTCAAACGAATCAAGCGCCCAAGACATCATAATTCCCTTCAAACACAGAATTGTACAGAACACTGCTACAATGTGTTGTGACAACAAATACTTGAAACGGGATATTGAAGTTGAAGGGAAAGACACACTACGAGGTTCTATCAAGCAATCCATACTATTAGATCTCCCTCCCAATACATGTGCTTTTCAGGTTATTCTACAATCTTTAAAGAAATCGTATGACAAGCATTACACAAATCTGGTTTGTGATCCCAGGCCACCAATGAGCTACGAGTCATTGTACAGAGATTGTTTCAACAAAGACTCTACATAACACATTGATGAAGACGTAGTCACGATATAACAATTTCTCAAATGGTTTGAAAAAAACAATTTTGGATGCATGATATACGACAATGAGAACCAATATCTGGCAGGATGTACACCAGAAAAATTACATCCTGCTATTGAAACCATAACTAAAGCGATCAACTGGAACGGACACCTCTCTCTCATTGACAAAAAAAAGGAATTTAATGCGTCATCGCATGACACTGTATTGGAACATCCATCGTCTGAATTCAAGTTACCAAATGAGAAGGGAAAAAAGACATACCCGGTTGCAGTAGCAAGCTCTGTGGAGGAGATATTTCCATTAATCAAGGAACAAATCCTTGCTAAAAATAAAAACATTGAAATCATTTATAATGGCAACTTGGCACTTATTCTCGAACAATTTGTGTGTATCGAAGGAGTAACCCCAGCATTTACCACGCAAGGAGGCTCAACAATCACTGGCATATATTTGAATCACTTAGAATCTGTTAAGATTTCGATCCAATCCGCCGTTAAGATAGATGGATGCTTCGATTGTGTGATTGATGACATAGATATTTATAAAAAGTTTATCATACTAGAATCAACTGTCGTGAAATCTATCCTCAACAAAAAGAACCTTTCCACGTACAACCCTCTAGTTGCAAATGTATTTAACTGGTATTCGGAGTCTGTCCCTAATGGTAAACTTGTTGACGAAGATCTCTCTCTTCGCATACGTGATGAATACGTAGGAATAGATTTTAACAAACACTATGCTTCATGCTTGATATATATTTTGAAAACATTGGGTTTTCCAATTGTCCATCCATGGGATACATTCCAAGCCAATGAAAACAGACCTATCAACAGTAAGTTCTTGTATGTTAAGAAAACAACTGGAAGACACAAAATTTACAACAAAGAACGTATGCTCATATACAGATACGAATTGTTACAACTGGAATCAATGAACGTCGAATATAGCGTATTGTCATATTTAGAAGTTCTATGGGTAAAGTGCGAAGAATTGGGAGACGTAGTGGCATCGTGTTTTGATGAAAAATACGAAGATATCCCACTAAAACTTCGAAAGGGTATTCCAAACAAGTTGTCTGGATTGTTGGGAAAGAAATACAATACCAAAAGACACTCGGCTGTATTCACAAAAAAAGATGACGCTTGCAATTACTTGCTAAAAAAAAGAAAAAGCGGCAAGTCATCTTGTGTGATCTCACTATCCGACGATTTACACATTGTGAATTTAACGAAAAAAACAGAACTAACAAGCGGATTTTTACCAATGAGAATAGCTATTGTCAATAGGGCAAGATTTCAAGTAAACGAACTGATAGAAACATTGGCTAAATCAAACATCGAGGTTAAAGCCGTCAAAACAGATGCTGTATATGCTTTGAAAGAAGGAAACGATTTCAGTTGCATTGAGCACCTTATTGGAGACGGACTGGGTCAATTGAAATGGGAGAACAAATCAATGCCACCAAATCATCCTATTGGTTATGATTTCCGCCCACATAATAACTCAATTCCCATCACAAAGGAGGAGGAGAAGGAGGAGGACATTCCTAAACCCACACGAAAAAAAG
The DNA here is from genome assembly GCA_013435795.1 of Chlamydomonas sp. ICE-L. Lineage (NCBI taxonomy): Eukaryota > Viridiplantae > Chlorophyta > Chlorophyceae > Chlamydomonadales > Chlamydomonadaceae > Chlamydomonas > Chlamydomonas sp. ICE-L. Next base: position 535,897 of record JACBWV010000404.1, on the reverse strand, counting down.
CTGAAAAAGATATTATCCACTATATGGACGGATGCTCTGCATCCATTACAAGCGCTTCGCACATGACACATGCTGCGCATATGAGCCTACAGGCGAATCGTTTAGGGGCGAATCAAAGGCTAGACCCAGAGAATCAAAATACACCACAAATAGACGTTAGTAAACTCAGTACAAAGAAGATCAAACAATACCTTCAAACCAATCTAGACGAATATATATTACAATCCCGTGTAAATCCATCAAGCACAAAAGAGGTAAAAAATAGAACATTTGTGAACGGTCTAGCTGGTTGTGGCAAGTCTTACACTACAATTGTAGATGTATTAAAGAATTTTGAACCAAACCAGATATTGGTAGTCGCTCCATGGAATTCACAAGTTAGAGAAGCTCTCAAGAAAACCACTGGTATCAACGCATGCACATTTCACAGCCTCATGGGATTTGATCATAATGGGAATAAAACACTAGGTTGTCATTCGATGGAAGGAATTAAATGCGTCATATTTGAGGAAATAATGTTGCTCACAAGACGCAACCTGGTTGACGTGTACAAGTTTATGCAGAATAAAAAACTGTACATACTGGCTAACGGAGACTCTCATCAAATGGAATCCATTGGTGATGACGTAAGCACTGATGAAAAGACGGAGTATATCACCAAAATGTTCAAATGGACAATGACGCTAACAAAGAATCATCGATTGGAAACAGATGAAGATAAATTGAAAATGATTGAATTTTTCAATGACCTATTTCATTCTGATTTGGGTGTTAATAAAACTATCTTGAAGCATTTCCCCCAAAAAATATTGAAATCATTGGAAGACCTCAAAGAACTGGGTATTAATAAAGCGATCCCACATCGAGATACTAGTACGAATAGTGTCAACAAATATCTAGACAGTCTGATTGACAAGAAAAAGATAGAGAAAGCTGATAAACTCAAGACACTGGACAATGGAATCAAATATCACTACAATCAGGAACTGATCTGCAAGACAACAATAAACAGATTGGTAAAGGATTCGCCTAAGACCAAGGATTCGCCTAAGACCAAGGGTGCGCCTAAGAGCAAGAAGATAAAAATGCGACCCAACTACAGATACACTATTGTTGGACCAACCAATAAACATTTCACGCTGCAAGATGTTCAAGACAAAGAACTTAGAGTCGATATCCCCCATGACATGATTGTCGAACATTTCAAACTATCACACGCTAACACTTGCCATTCAGAACAAGGTGCTTGTATTGATGAGAAATTTGTCATTTGCGACCTGAGCATTATAACAGACATCCGCTGGGCCTACTGTGCTGTCTCAAGGTGTGTCAGGCTAGATGACGTGTATTTCCTGGACTTTGACTTGAAGGAATTGAACTTGATAGAGTTCTTCAACGGGAAGATTTGCGGCTACAAGAAACAAGACAGGAAACGAGACAAGAGCTTCATGCCTTGCAAAAATTACATCACTGTTGATTGGTGCATAGAGCGTTACAAAAAGGGAAATAATAGAATTTGCAGGAAATGCCAACAGCACATGGGAGTAGAAAAACATTCAAAAAACCAATGTACTGTAGACAGAGAGGACAACGCCCTGCATCATATCAAATCGCATTGCCATCTGTGTTGCCTGCAATGCAACAGAGAGAACAACAAAAATACTGATTGATCCTCCCCCTCCATAAACATTCATAATATATATAATGAATCTTGAATCCATTTTGAAAGCTAATCCAAATTTAAAATTGCTGTCCAAGGCAAAGCTATTTACTAGATTAAAAGACGACGGGATTACCAAACGAGATATTGAAGATTACTTCAATCCACGAGAGCTAACACAAATTTACCAAAGACCACAAAACACTAAATTCAAATTCAAGATCACTGCAAAACCCAGATCATTCCAGATTGATGTGGCAATTATGCCATTGTCGAGCAAGAGGATAAATAACAACATCAATCAAATTTATGTGTATTGATATCATTTCTCGCAAAGCTTATTGCTACCCGCTAAAAAGCGGCAAGATGAATGACGTCTTAGATGCCTATCAGGAATTTATAGGCGATGTAGACGAAGACATCAACAGTGTATCAGGAGATAATTTTTTTGCATCTTCAACATTTGAGTCTTTCAATAAAGAACTAAATATAAAGGTATATACGGACGTTGCAAAAGAAGACCACATTACTCCTATGGGGAACAAGCTGGGAATCGTTGACAGATTTACAAGGAAACTGAAGGGTCTGATAAAGAAATACTCACTGGAAAACAAGACTAGAACATGGGTAGACGCACTTGGTGAAATTGTTGAACTGTATAACGACTCCCCTCATTCTGGGTTGAAAGATGCTTCGCCCAACGAGGTGTATGACGATCTTGATTATTCTCAAAAGCTATATGAAGCTCAATTCAAAAAAATCAAAAGACGAATGACAAAGTGACCCTGAAAGTAGGAGACAGAGTGCGTGTAATGTTACAGAAGAAGACCTTTGAAAAGGAGAAGGCCAGATTTTCCAAAGAGATTTACATCATTGAAGAACACATAGCATACAGATTCAAGCTGAGAGGAGTCAAACGTCTGTATACACCAAGCGAATTGAACATTGTTACAAACGTGAAAGATAGACTGGAGCCAGAAAAATAAGACAATCAAATCAGAAGGATGCAAAGGTCAAAGGCATTTAATTCCTATGACGAGATTGTTACTGCTATTGATAAGAAGGACGAACCAAAAGCAAAAAGAACCGTGCGAAAGCCAAAACGGTTTGCTGAGTAACAGCGGCGTTCCGCTAACCAACAGTCATTCGCTTCGCTCATGACTTCCTCTTGACTTCCTCTTGACTTCCTCCATTCCTCCTCCTGCGAGTAGCGGGGGCGGAACGGTAACGGGTAGACAGTCGCATCCTGCGCGGAGAGTAGAAAGGTGTAACAAAGTGTAACGAATCGTAAATTGTCGTATTTTGATTGATGCTTCGCATCCATTAGCCTAACGGCTAATCGTACAATGATTCGGCTGGAATTCTAGGGGGGGGGCAAGGATGATACTGTCATCCTTGGGGGGGGGTAAAACGTTGTACTGGGCCTGCCGATGACTACTATTTTTCTTATCCATTCGTGTAACCTCGCGAATCTTAGGCGAAGCATCCATGGCAAAATCACGGTACTGCCACGGTACTACCACGGTATCGCACGGGAAAATGTACCGGACATCCCCCGAGATATAATTCGTGCGGAGGGACTATCGGAAAGACCCCTACTGGTTTTTTGGGGTAAAATGAAGTTATCGAAAAAGACCCGAAGACCGGCGTGCTCCATAGGTAGGTCATGTAGCTGAGGCATACACCTAAAGAGGGCACCCAGGGGAAGGACCAGGGGCACGGTAAGACAAAGACGCGACGATGTCTAACAACGGAACGTACCCAGGGGCCCCAAGGATCCTAAGAGAGAAAATCCACCAAAAAATCATGCCAAAGAATCTCCACGGCCGCTGGACTAGGGCCAGGACGGCCTCCACGTCAGCTCCCAGCATGGGCGATCTCCGGCGCTGCGAAACCTGGGATCACAGAAGGTGGGGAAGCGTTAGGGAGAAGTCGAGATTTGAGGTATGGGAGAATGGAGACGAGGATGAAAGTGCAGCAAGTCGCACCAGGTGCAGAAAATCGCACCAAGGGCAGAAAATCGCAAATCGCAAGGGCAGAATTCGAAAATTTATCGCTAGGATGCGAAGAGCAGAGCCGAGGCATGTAAAGGTCCTAATATCCCGTTGCGACGATCAGTCAATCCCAAGTCCCCCCCTCTATCGCTCGACTTACCCGGTTGGGGGGTAGAGGGAGCAGCACCCGTAGTGGTGCTGACCATACCCCCCTGCTTCCTACCACCTCCAGAATCTCCAGCTCCAGGTCCACGTTCTCCTCTGGCGAACCCTACGGCAGTGCCGGCGATCCGCCAGCTTGATCAAAATATTCTCCAGAAGGTAGCACAGAGCCACTAGAGCGCAAGCTCATGCCAGTAGCCGACCGTCGGCTGGGCAGAGCAAAGGGGGTCACAAACGACGTAGACATCAGCAGGGAGCTTGGTCGGCTTGGCAACCTCCGGGTCCGCAGGCAGAGCCTCAAACACTGGAGAAATGTTAACGACGTCAAGGACGCGAGCAGACGAAGACAGGGTATCTCCACCGATGTCCAGGCTAGTCGCCGACTTGAGTCTGCACGTCACAGTCATCTACGACAGACGGGAGGAGGCGACAGACGGCAGGGGAGGAAAAGGAAGAGAAGATGGAGGAATGACTGGGGGGGGGGTGGCTTCCACGATGGCGGAAGGATTCTCACCAATGCAAGCAGAGGCCGAAGGGGTGCGCACATCCACCAGCCGATTCGTCGTCATTGCAGGACTTCGGAACTTCCAGAATGAAGCCCAGAAGCCAAGGAGAGGACGACGTAGAAGATACCCGAATGAAAAAAATCTCCAGATTTCACCCGAATGAAAACAATTACAAAAATACCCGAATGAAAAAACTTATTTTTGATTGAGGGATTAGCCTGTCAAAAATGTCCGTGTGTGTGTGTGTCCGTCACAACCTACTTTTCAGGTTTCACTTCAAATCACAAAAAAACGGAACATTATATAAGATATCCCAAATATAAGACATTTTCACTTTTTTGCCGGCTACCACATGTATTGTGGATGTCTGATGAACAGTCATCCTACATCTCAATAGTCGTACCTGTAAAGTTTCCCATCACCAATATGATAATTGTGTGAAGTCCGGGCGCTCATTGGTTTTATGTCCGGGTTTCTTGCACAAAATACATATTACGGGACGCATAGTCTCGCGCTCCGCATAATCACATTAATAAATTATGTTTATTTCGACTTCCATAGGTTTAGGTCGATTATTTCTTTAAGGCTTGAGTGATCCACTATTTCTAAATAGGGATGGCGAACGGAAGAATCTCGTCAGCACGTTATGAATTATTTGGTCTGCAATTTGTTTGCTTTATCAAAGCTTTTTGGTACATGCAGATTAACTTCGCGTTAGGCTTCTTTCCACACGAAGTCTTCAAATAATCATATCTTCACGTTCTGTTTCACTCAAGTATACAATTAAACTTTGGGGCATACGCTGTAACCATAATGGTTTGCATAGGCTCAACCATACACATACAGTTTAATTGTTGCGGGCTACCGTTACGGCGTTAACGGCTAAGCACAAATGCCAAAGACACCTTTAATAAATTTCATCGACTGAAATAGGGAGTAGGGAGCCCTTTTTACTGAGGACATGCAGCCTATAGCATTAGCCTGCATGCTATGTTACTCGCGTATAAACGAGGGAGTAAGGTGTACTTCACTCGTATCCTACTCTGAATTAAACCAAAATACATGCCAAGCTGTTGCAATCAACGCTCTACCCCACTCTCTTCTTTAAGGGTAGTGATGCATAACAGTTGTAGCGATCCATGCAACGACATTTGTGGCAACACCAATTATCGTTGTTGTTGCAACTAAAATGCTTGTAAGAACAATGTGTGCATATCATGAGCATAGGGTTGCAAACTATATGCACTACCACTTTTCTATTCGTTGCGGTGGTACTTAAGGATCGCCGAGATCCTACATGCATGATACTTTATTTAATTCCAAGAACAATCTTCTAAGGCTTAGGAATCAAACGCACTCGACGTTGTTAAAATAACTCAACAACTATCAGCATGAATAGCGGTACTCTCGCTTGTTTTATGTCTTGGTGACTCCTTGTGTACTCCCTTAGAACTATCGGTCCTGACAGTACTATGTCAGCTTCCTGTTGACTGCGTCATCGGTTCTTCTGACACGCGCTGTCTAGCCTGTACCCTGATCAGGTTCCAGGCTACCGCCCTCCTTCCTCCACTGGTGCCCCTTAATGGGTCTCCTGTGCTTGTAACTTATTCTCGTCTCCGCATTTATAGATTGGCGTGCTGCACACACAAAGTCCACTCTCCGGAGTGTTATCCAAGCTGATAGGTTATACGGTCCTTCATTTACTACCACTGCTTTGCGATGCAACTTCCGCGAGGACCTCCCGCCATTTTGAGAAACTCCATGACATGGATGGTCT